>JABUQX010069128.1:0-19152 GCA_015478945.1 Trachelipus rathkii
CGTACTTCGTTCAGTTGGATGGTGTTTAACCGTTTTCGCACATTTATCGTGAAACGCTTTCTAACGTTACGTGCATACTTCATATATATATATATATATATATATATATATATATATATATACTATATATATATATATATATATATATATACATAAATATATATATATATATATATATATATATATATATATATACTGTATATAAAATTTGTGTGTTAGTATTTGGGCATTAGCATGTTTTTAATTATTCATGATTCTTACACTCATAAATATTAATTCCAAAAAGTCAAAAAACAGAAATTCGATATGAAAGAAAGTAAATTCATTTTTCCCGTCATTGGGAAACACAAAAGGGGAAAAAAACAGCGACACACAACCAATTAGAAACTAACGAAGCTTAGTAAGGAAACAAACCTTCAAAAAAATCCGAAATAAAATGGGAAAAAAATAAGGGAAATTGGTTGCAAAATATTTGTCAATAGGGAAAAAATTGGATGTAAATAGAGGAGAAAAATAGGATTAATTAGTGAGTAACCATGTATATATATATATATATATATATATATATATATATATATATATATATATATATATATATATATATATATATATTATATATATATATATATATATATATATATATATATATATATATATATATGATATATTATATATATATATATATATATATATATACAGTATATATAGATCTTAAACAAAGAACATATAGTGGGAAGGTAAAGAATTGCTGCCTTTTCCGGGATTGAACCACCGCGTGTTGCGACTGTGGACAATATACTCGATGCTTTACCACTGAGCTATCCCCCAACCCAAAAAAGTTAGGTTCAAGAACAGGTTTAAAGCAATCGAGCTCCCTTCAAGGCAACATCACAAGGTGTCCAGCTTTCCTATCCCTCGTTCTTAATAATTTGTAGGTGTTAAATATTGCATAATTGCAATTTTATTATTTAGATCTTAAACAAAGAACATATAGTGGGAAGGTAAAGAATTACTGCCTTCTCCGGGATTGAACCACCGCGCGTTGCGACTGAGGACAATATATTCGATGCTTTACCACTGAGCTATCCCCAACCCAAAAAAGTTGGGTTCAAGAACAGTTTTAAAGCAATCAAGCTTAGGCCAAAATTTTTTTACCTAAAGCATACATAAATTGTTAAAATTAAATTGTCATCAATTTCAACGCATAGTTAGTTTAGGAAGAATTGTCAAAATTTCGCAAAAGATAAACCCAAAATTTGATAGATAAATGAAAATGTCACCAAAAGAGTTATATAAGAACAAAAGGGACTTACTTGAATGTAATATTAGTCTTTAAATCCAGAAAGTTGATTCGAAACTTTTATGTCTCGAGGGTTGATATTTCCAGTTCGTTAATCAACCTTCCAATTATAGGTAAATCTTTTACGTACGAAATTCGAAATTTGGTAGTCTAAAATAGTGAAGTTTAAATCGATGATTTAAGATTAAGAAGTAAACAAATATTTCACTTTTTCAAAATTAAGTTGCAATAACCTTTTGATCAGAGATATCAACTTCTAATATTAACGTAACGAAATATTTAGTTTTAACACAGATTTAAATTTAGATTCCACTTCACAAGTCAATACGACTTACTTCCATGAACGAAAAAAATATCCAAACGTAAAAAAAGGCAAAATCATTCTTTCTTGGTTAGCATCCAATTCTGTCGGTCTTGTTCTTTTTCACTCAGTTGGGAAACAAATTCCATTTTTAATACATAGGATACCGTTACGAAATCACGACAATTCCCTTTCTTTACTTTAGATTGAATTTAAGATTAAATGAGTTGATAAATACTTTATAAAATTACGATCAATATACAATATAATTTCAATTTCAATATCCTGGGCGGGGGCGATGGCATAAATTACGACGAATTTGTGCCATAACAAAAAAATAATGATACTAATTTGTTAATCATCAGAATCTACGGATTCTTCTGATTCCGATTCCGAATCGATACCGACATTGAGAAATTTAGATCGCGCCACGACCGCCGCTTTTCTTTTAGGACGAGATTGTTGATTTGTGGTGGAATTATCATTGATTAAGGTTGGGATTACACTAGGACTGGTTGCCTGAGAAGAGGATGGTAAAGGAACCATCGTAGTAGAAGGGGCATCAGTTCCTAACGAGTTATTCCGATTCCCACTATGAGTCAAAGATAATTCCAGAGGGAATAAATGTTTAATAGGATACACATTTATTAGCCTTCCAGGGGTACGGACTTTGACTGAACGAACTTTACCATCATCTCCATATATGAGCGTTTGGATTATGCCCATTTGCCAATATGGGCGCTCCTTTACAGGACTTTTAATGAGTACAACGTCCCCCACCTTTACTTTATTTTTCCATGCGACCTGATACAGATCTCTTCCTACTTCTCTCAGGCTTAAGAGGTATTCGGTATACCATCGAGTTCTAAAGTCCTCAAACATCTCCGAAGATCTCTTGAGGGACTGAATAAGTTCCTCTCTTGAAGGTGAATTGGAAGAAGCAGGATCAGTTAAAATGAGACTTGTATTAGCCAAAGGTTTTAAAAAACAATTTGGTGTTAAGGGTACAATATCGTTGTCCGAAGAGGTGTAAGTTAGAGGTCTCGAGTTAATAGCGTCAGCGATATCCGCCAGGATAGTGATAAAATCAAAATATTCCAAACTTTTACGCCCTACTGTCTTGTAGAGGCAGTTTTTGACAGTCCGGATTGATCTTTCCCACATACTTCCCATCCAAGGGCTATACAAAGGAATTCGGATATGTTTAATTTGATTTTGACGCAGAAACTCGGAACCTGTTTCCGAAACAACGAACTGTTCAAGAGCATCCGCGCTTCTATTAAAGGAACGGGCATTGTCACTATATAAGAAATTTGGAACTCCAAACTTAGTGACAAAACGCTTGAACGATTGCACAAATGATTTTGCAGACATGTCAGGGATCAAATCTAAATACACAGAACGAATGTTGAGACAAGTGTACAACAATATGTACATTTTTTGTGGTTGATTTGAACCTTTGACTTTGACAAAGAAATGTTTAGTGTAGTCAACACCTACACTATTGAAAGGACGATAAAAGTTAACTTGAACTTTTGTGAAATTTGTGAACTTTGGATATTGAAAGGAAAAGCTGTTGTACTTTTTGCAGATGACACATTCCGACAGTATTTTTCTTATCGTGTGTCGAGCTGATGTAATCCAATAACCTTTTAAGCGAATACATGTAAGGGTTGCCTGAATGCCAAGGTGTTTACAGGCAACATGCGCATCTTTAATGATGAGAAAGGTCAGATGATGGGATTTACCAAGTACTACAGGATTCACCACCTCAAAACAATAATAATTAGTACGAGATAGACGGCCCTTACTTCTGATGAGCCCTGAGTCATCTAAAAAGAGGTTGAGACGAGAAACCAAATCAGGTGGTGCTTTAGCAGAAGCAGGGTTCGACTTGACATCATTAAGAAACCGAAGTTCAACAGAAAAGCTTTCCTGCTGCATAACTTTTAACAAGAAAAGTCTAGCTTTTTTGTCACATTCGATTGAGGAAAGAGTTGATACACCGAATTTGAAAAGAAGAGAACATACTCTTAACAATGTTGACAAAGAAGAATATCGTGAAATGTTGATGATAGGAGGAGGTGGGGCCTGTATGACCATAAATGTTGAAGAAGGGTCCACCATTCCTCCCCCCGAACTGCTGAAATTGGGCCAGTAAACCTGATCGTAGCGGAGCCAGTTCGGACCAAATTTCCAAAGGCTTAGTTTTTTGACAAACTCTCGATGTGATAATCCTCGAGTTATCAAGTCGGCAGGGTTTTCATCCGTTTTAACGTAGTGAAAAGAGATAGGCAGTAAATTGTCATCTCTCATGGAGGAGACCATGCTTTTGATATCTTGGATTCTATTTTTGACAAAAATTTGTTTTGTTTTGCTACCTCCTCCCGCTACCCATGCTAGGACGATTTGGGAATCCGAGAAGATGTTGACAGCCTTGAATTCAACCTCTGTTAATCCCGTCAATATTTGTGGAAGGCACTTAAGAGCCAAATAAACTGATAGTAGTTCGAGACAAGGAAGTGTTTTTCCTCTGAGAGGAGCCACCTTAGATTTTGCCCACAATAATGAAGGGATAGTTTCTGAACCGGTGACGTAGACTGCAAACCCATAACATTGTGAACTTGCGTCACAAAAGATGTTGAGAGTTGAATTTGCTGATGCTTCAAAGCAGAAGCGTTGAAAAGATAAGTTTTTGAGGTCGTCGAGATCAGCACGAAGTTTCTCCCAATCTTCTTTTATATCTTGGTCAATGGAGTCATCCCAACTCATTTCTTTCTCCCATGTCCGCCTCATCAACAGACGTCCCCTTAAGGTTACAGGAAGGAAAAAAGAAAGAGGATCAAAGATTTTGTTTACTTGGGAGAGAAGATCTCGTTTTGATTCGACTGAGGTAAGGTCAAAGTCTGCTAATCTAAGGGTATCATTTTCGGGATGATAAAGATACCCCAAGACTTTTTCCTCCTCACAATTATGAGAGGAAAGCATCTGATCGTCTTTGATTTGAGCTTTTAGATCAGGGTGGTTGGTGTTCCAGGAACACAAGTTGAACCCACCCTCCTTCATCCTTTCTACCGAGGCTGAATAGATGTCTCTCAAAACATCAGGGGATGAATGAGTGTAGATAAAATTATCCACATACAAGTTATTGACCAGAAGCCGAGAGACCAGATCGAATGAATATTTGCTTTTAATATGATGTCTTATTACGGCTCCTAAGATAAAAGGGGATACCGCAAGGCCAAAAATGATTGTCGCGTACCTATAAGTAACAAGTCTGCCATCTTCTTCCCAGAAGAAACAAAACTTGTTACGATCGCTTTCAAGTTTAAGGCTTTGGAGATGTCAGCGACAACCACATATTTGTTGGTCCTAAAGGAAAGAAGGAGACGAAGTAAAGGAACCAACAAGTCGATGCCTGGATAACAGGCTTGATTAAGAGAAGGAGCACCTTTTGTTCTAAGGCTGCAATTGAACACAGGCCTGATTTTAGTAGAAACCTGATCAGCCATTTTTATTACAGGCCTGTGGGGAATCCATATGTAACGATCGAACTCCTTCGGATCAACAGAGATGATCTCGATGATACCACATCTCAGCTGTTCCTTAAAAACATCAGTGTAGGCCTTATCAAGACCTTGATTGCTGAGACGATTTTTAACTCGTCTAAGCGTACTTAAAGCAATACGATAATTCGAAGGGACCTGATCCACTAATTCTGGGATCCATGGGATTTCAATATGGTATTTTCCATTGATAAATTGAATTGCATTGTGGAATTTAGAGATAAAGTCCTTATCGATGGTACCATAATCCTTCTCCTCCTGAATACCCAAGGACTCCAAGCTGTACAGATATTCCAAACCCAGGTCGGCACTTATTTCATTTGAAGAAATGCTAAGAACGTCCGGGTAAGTAGGATGAGGGTCAATGATCGAGTTGACGAGATTAGGAGAAGCTTGGAATAGGTGTTTTGGCAGCGAGGAGACAGACATGGATAGTCATGAATCCTTCTGATTTGATTGTAAATCAAGAGTTGATGTTGAAGTCTGCTTTCTGTATAGAAAGGCTTGTTGATGAGGAAGTAGAAAAGAATTCACTGGGCCGAAAGGAACCAACCCAAAGCAAGTCTGAATGGCACTACCTTCCAAACAATCGATAATTTGGAAGTGTTTCATATGACATAAAGTGTCAGTACCTAAAAGAAGGTCGATGTCATCGACCGAATCCCCATAAGGGCCCACAAAGGACTTGTCAGCCACATTATGTTTTAACGAAATGCGACTAATGGCTGATGCTAACCCTTTAACCGCAAACCCAACATCCAAAGAAGGGTCGACCAGAACCGGGGTTCGAAAGAAGGAATTGCAGCAGCAATTTATATCTAGGTCGACTAGGTACGATGCGCGTTCTTCTTCTCCAATGAATGTTTTTATAGGATTTTTGATTATAGGTAATTGTTCACAGTTGATTCCGAGTTTAGTAAGCAATTTAGGGCCAGCATATGTTCTCTGTGATCCCAAGTCTATAAGAGAACGAATAGGAACTGACTTGTTATTGTGCCTTGCTATTATGGTTATTGTAGGCAGAATATGTGAAGCTGATGATTGCCCAGTGTTAATACAAAGATGATTACTAACATCAGCTTTATTTCCTTCATCAGCATTTTCTTGACGAGAATGCTCCCTGTTTTGATTGGTGGTTCCAGCGGAACAGAGAGCGGCTAGATGTTTACGGCTCTTACATTTATAGCAAGGATACTTTAAATTGAGTGTTTTAGCCGGGCATGTATCTGCCATGTGCTTTATGCTGGAACAGTTACAGCACATGTTTAATGCCACACATCTGTCCCTTTTTGATTTAGGGTTTACGTAAACCGTGCAGTCAGAGAGGTAATGGTCTCCATTGCACAGCTTACACTTGACTTCCCTTGAAGATTGATTCGAATTTGAATTAGAATTTGATTGAGGTTCAGAGGAGAAAGTTGTTCTTTTTAGAGAGCCACTACCTTTTGAAGTGTTGAAAGTATGACTCTTCTGATCAGAGGGTCTCCTCTTCTCCCTTTTGAAGTTCCCTTTAGAAGAAGATGATTTAGTTGATGGGAATGAAGTTGAGGTCTGAGAGGTGGAAACCTCAGCATTGATTGAATTATCTGATTATGCTCCTTAAAAATCAGATTAATTGACGGATATTGTTCCTTAGTCGCCAGCTTCAACTCTCTTAAAAATGAGAGAGGAAGTTTATCAACTAAAATATGGCTGATTAATTTGCAGCCAGAACTATCCTCTGGGAAGAGGTCAACCCCGAGCTCCTTGAGTTCTTTTAGATGAGCCCGGACTTTAAAATAAAGGATCTGACTGTTTCAAGTTGCTTCCCGTCCAGAGGCGGTGATGAGTCCAGTTCATGGAAAATAGAATCAATAATGAAGGCCTTGTCCAAATAATGTTCTTTTAAAATGGACAAGGCAACTTCATAGTTCTCATCCGTACCCGTCAAATGCTCAATGTCTCTGAGAGCATATCCCTTTAAATGGGACTTGAGATACTGCAACTTAATAGCTTGTGAAAAGTCTCCCATTCCCCCATACACATTATTGAACTCCTGCAGGAAGGAACGAAAGGAGTGCTTATCCTTCTCGCCCGAAAAATCTCCGCATTTTAGGGCTGGGATCTTCAGGCTAAAAGGCTGCATGGGAAAAGACTTGGAGTGTTCACAGCATGTTTTGTTCGAATTTGAAGCTGCTCTCTCATTATCAGAAAGGGCATCAGAAGATCTTCGAGACTTGATTTCATATCCATATTCGACTCTTAACAGTTGGAGAGCTTGAGCCACTTTTATGTGGTAAGCATCAGTAGCGGAAATCTCTTCGTCTAGAAGCGATTGGTCGAACTTGGTGTACTCAGCCCCTATTAATAGGTTTTCGATCAGAGTATCTTGAGCTTTAATGTCCGAGATAATCGAGGTCACCTTGTCGAAAATTGTTTTGATAACAACAGGGTCGATGAGGGTAGGTGACTCTGTATCATCACCTTTTTCAGGAAAATGTTTGCAGCATAGAGTAAGCTTTCTTCTTAAAACACCCCTTTTCATGCGAAGGGGACTTAGCTCACCCTGTAATGTTGCTTTTAAACTAGCTGTTGTTTCATCCGAAGAAGACGCAGGTCTTTCATTTGAGAACTCCTCTGTGACCTTTAAGTCTAAATCGTTTAATATATCCATAGTGAATAAATTATATTATATAAATTATATAAACAACAGGCTACTAAAACAATCTAATAAACCTAGGAAATTAACTGCGCAGTAGTAGTTGATGAAGGACAATCTATGCGCAGCTGTACAATTCGAGAGTTCCTAACGCACAATGGAGAGCAGTTGTAGTTGTTAAATCTCAACCGCCTTGAAATAAATGAGAAAGTCCTCACAGGAAAATATCAATAGCGCAGAACAATGTTACATAAAGCAATTGCGCACACGTGAAGCAAACAAAGTCAATTGCGCACGTATAAGTTGACTGCGCACACGTGAAGTAACTGCAAAGTCAATTGCGCACGAGAAAACAAGCACAAAGTCAATTGCGCATGTATAAGTTGACTGCGCACACGTGAAGCAAATACAAAGTCAATTGGCGCACGTATAGTGTACTGCGCAACGTGAGCAACTGTAAAGTTATGCGCACCGTGAGCAATACAATAATTGCGCACGTATAAGTGTCTGCGCACAGTGAAGTATTTGCAAAGTCAATTGTGCACGAGAAAACAAGCACAAAGTTTGCGCACGTATAAGTTGACTGCGCACACGGGAAGCAAATACAAAGTCAATTGCGCAAGAGAAAACAAGCAAAAGAATTGCGCTGTATAAGTTTGACTGGCGCACACGTGAAGCAATACAAGTCAATTGCGCACGTATAAGTGTCTTGCGCAACCGTGAAGCCTGCAAAGTCATGCGCAACGTGAGAAAACACAAAGTCATTGCGCACCATTAGTTGACTGGCACGACGTGAAGCAACTGAAAGTCAACTGTCGCACCGATGAGCAAACAAAGACAATTGCGGCACGTATTAAGTTGAACTTGCGCAACGTGATCAATCAAGTCAATTGCGCCGTATAAGTTGACTGCGCACACGTGAAGCAAATACAAAGTCAAGCACCAAAATATGTCAACAGCGCAGAAAAATATCAACTGCGCATGAAAACTGCACAGCAGCGTCAAAAGCATAAAAAATGTCAACAGCTCAAAAAAAATATTATATAGCGCAGAAAAATATCAATAGCGCAGAAAAATATCAACCGCGCAGAAAAATATCAACTGCGCCTGAAAAAAACCGCACTGCAGAGTCAAAAGCACCAAAATATGTCAACAGCGCAGAAAAATGTCAACTGCGCATGAAAAAACTGCACAGCAGAGTCAAAAGCACCAAAATATATCAACAGCGCAGAAAAATATCAATAGCGCAGAAAAATATCAACTGCGCCTGAAAAAAGCCGCACTGCAGAGTCAAAACACAAAAAAATGTCAACAGCGCAGAAATATCAACAGCGCAGAAAAATATTAACTGCGCCCAAAAAAACACACTGCAGAGTCAAAGCACAAAAAAATGTCAACAGCGCAGAAATGTCAACTGCGCATGAAAAAACTGCACAGCAGAGTCAAAAGCACCAAAATATATCAACAGCGCAGAAAAATATCAATAGCGCAGAAAAATATCAACTGCGCCTGAAAAAAGCTGCACTGCAGAGTCAAAACACAAAAAAATGTCAACAGCGCAGAAAAATATCAATAGCGCAGAAAAATAACTGCGCCTGAAAAAACCGCACTCTAGAGTCAAAAGCACAAAAAAATGTCAACAGCGCAGAAAAATATCAACTGCGCATGAAAAAACTGCACAGCAGAGTCAAAAAAAAAAATGTCACAGCGGGAAAAAATCAATAGCGCAGAAAATAACTCCTGAAAAAACCGCACTCTAGAGTCAAAAGCACAAAAAAAATGTCAACAGCGCAGAAAAATATCAACTGCGCATGAAAAAAACTGCACTGCAGAGTCAAAACACAAAAAAATGTCAACAGCGCAGAAAAATAACTGCGCCTGAAACTCTTAGAGTCAAAAGCACAAAAAATGTCAAACAGAGCAGATAAAAATCGAATTAGCCGGGCAGAAAAATATCAATAGCGGCGAAATATCAATAGCGGGAAAATATCAATACGCGGATATCACACTGATTCCGCACCGGCACCGACAGCACTGCACCGTTTTTGCACCGCCCGATACTAGTATCACCGATAGCACCGCACCGTTTTCGCACCGGCCCGATACTAGTCTCAAGGATAGCACCGCACCGTTTTCGCACCGGCCCGATACCAGTTTCACCGGCAGCACCGCACCGTTTTCGCACCGGCCTAATACTAGTTTCACCGACAGCACCGCACCGTTTTCGCACCGGCCCGATACTAGTCTCACAGACAGCACCGCACCTCTGTACCCTAAGGTCCCTTGGGTGCTTCGATAGAATTGGTATGAATTCGAATTGTCGATATATATTTTTACCTTAAGATATTTTAATTTCGCCAAGCCCAGGATACTGCAATTTATTAAAATTGTATATTTTAATCATACATATACGGTATATAATGATTTTAAAGAATGTAAACTATTTGCAGAAAACGAAAAGGTTTACATATGACAAAATAAAAGTTTCGAAAATGTTAAAATTAAATTGTCATCAATTTCAACGCATAGTTAGTTTAGGAAGAATTGTCAAAATTTCGCAAAAGATAAACCCAAAATTTGATAGATAAATGAAAATGTCACCAAAAGAGTTATATAAGAACAAAAGGGACTTACTTGAATATAATATTAGTCTTTAAATCCAGAAAGTTGATTCGAAACTTTTATGTCTCGAGGGTTGATATTTCCAGTTCGTTAATCAACCTTCCAATTATAGGTAAATCTTTTACGTACGAAATTCGAAATTTGGTAGTCTAAAATAGTGAAGTTTAAATCGATGATTTAAGATTAAGAAGTAAACAAATATTTCACTTTTTCAAAATTAAGTTGCAATAACCTTTTGATCAGAGATATCAACTTCTAATATTAACGTAACGAAATATTTAGTTTTAACACAGATTTAAATTTAGATTCCACTTCACAAGTCAATACGACTTACTTCCATGAACGAAAAAAATATCCAAACGTAAAAAAAGGCAAAATCATTCTTTCTTGGTTAGCATCCAATTCTGTCGGTCTTGTTCTTTTTCACTCAGTTGGGAAACAAATTCCATTTTTAATACATAGGATACCGTTACGAAATCACGACAATTCCCTTTCTTTACTTTAGATTGAATTTAAGATTAAATGAGTTGATAAATACTTTATAAAATTACGATCAATATACAATATAATTTCAATTTCAATATATATATCTCTAAATGACCTCAATATTAAATAAATCTTTCAAAATTAATTATAATTATATATATATCATATATATATATAAAATTACAAATAATATTATATAAATATAAATATATATTTTAAATATATATATATATATATATATATATATATGTTAGAGGATTAGCGGAGTGATTTCTCACAATCCGCGGATGCGGATAGTTAAAATCAACTGTCCGTGGATTGCGGATCGCGGCTAGCTGATAGTTAAGTTTTTTAAGTTTTAGCCACAGATACTTTCATATATAGACGCCAACTACATAGAAATATATTTTATATCTATTTATGAAACATAAATATATATTTATTATTTTAACATATATAAATTTTCCTGTGTTATATTAGTATTATATATATTTTATAGAATATATATTTATAATATTATATATAATTATTATATATTTTACAGAGTGCGGGACTGGACCAACTCTTTGGCACCCACCAACTCGTCCTCAGCTCCACCATTTAAAAGGTTATATTTTTATATTTGAAATTATAATTCTGCAATTCCCTTCAAAAACAAAAGCTTCTGAGGCCTTTCAGGGAGAATTTGCTTTTCTTTTTCGTCATAAATGAGAAATGCTTTATTAGAAATTTTGTTTTTCTAGTAGCAATACCCCCCCTTTACGTTGAAACATAGCATGCTACGTATTTGTCATAAGGTTACAAGATTTGCAAACTTTTACATTGGGTATGCCGCCAACCAATGGATTTTATTAATTCAAGCGTTTTCGCTTTTGTATTCTTCGATCAATGATGGCGTATCTTTTGACACCATCTGAGAAGACTCTTATGGCTGCTAGAGGCCAAATGAAACGTTATGGATTCCAATGGGTTTCGCTAACAGATGGTATTTGTGTGTCTGTTTCTGTGATCTTTTGCTCTTTATTGGCTGGTGATATTTCTTGCCTTTAGCAGCATTTTCATCACATAGGCATTCCAAAATTAATTTTACCCTCTGGAGACCGTGGTCGAGAATTAGATTTTTGTACCTAAATCAGAAGTTGCCTATTGCACATGCGTCATGTTTTGCAACGTTTGAATTATTAATTTACTATTCCAGCATGAATGTTTTCTGTCATTTTGAAAGTCCTTACTTTTAAAGCAGTATTTAGCACAGTTTTAATATATATATATATTTATTATATAATATATATTTATTTATATATATATATATATATTATATATATATATATATATATATATATATTTATATATATATATATATAAATATATATATATATAATGATATATATATATATATTATTTATATATATATTTATATATATATATATATTTTATATATATATATATATATATATATATAATATATTTTTACAATATTATAAATAATATATATATATATTATATTATATATATATTATATTTAATATATATATATATATTATATATATATATATATATATATTTATATATATTTATATTATTATATATATATATATTTATATAATATATATATTATATTATATTATATATATATATTTTTATATATATATATATTATTTGCCTATATATATATATAAGGTAGTGCACACACACGTTTCTCATAATTTCGTAGGTGATACTATCGCTATCGCAAAAATTTATGCGAATGTGAATAACAAAAAATATGTGGAATGCGGATTCGGATACACCTCTAATTTATATATATATATTATTAATATTATATTATATATATATATATATTATAATATTATATATATTTTTATTTATATATATATATATATTATATATATATATTACTATATTATATATATATATAGCAACTCGCTTCGGCAAGTGAGAGGGCCCGGGTTCGAAATGGGTGGAGGAGAGAAGTGAGCTATTCTGCATAAACTCTATTTAAGCCTTTCGCTCAACTCAGACGATTAATGAATACTTGGTAGTGCGCCTTGCTACTAATGGGAAAAGCTTCCGGCATCGCGATAGCTTGGCGCCAGCGAGAATAGTGTTAAGCGTGTCAGGACCTTATCTCGATGGGTCCCACTGAGTGTGTATGACTTCTGAGGAGGAACGTTTTTATATATATAATACTAATTATATATATATATATTATATATATATAATATTATATATATATATATATTTATTATTATAATTATATTATATTATTTTATTATACTATGATTATATATACAATTGGTAATAGTAGGCAGAGGCCGGAAACAGATTTATTATACAAATAACAACATCGTCTTAAATTATTGTAAATGAATAAAAATCCAAACTGACTGACTCTTTAGGGAGAAGTTAGACGCAAATATTAAAAATCATAGGGTTTACTTTATTCCAATGCAGTTTTTTTTCCCCCCTTCGTCCTCCAGGAGACAATAATACTTGCCTTCAGCATATCACGAGTAGGGCAAGTGAACAACTTCAAGAGCAGTCAGTAATACTCTCGACCGGAATTCATTTTAATGCCTTTATCCACAGGCGAATAAACAAAGAGGAACAAAGAAAGACTATGACTGTCTCTAAAGCAGTGCAAAAGATAGTGGGAAATATGTAAATGAATTTATATTTTAATATATATAATATATTATATTATATATATTATATATATATATATATATAATTATATATATATATATTATATATTATATATATATATATATATATTATATATATATATATTATATTATATTATATATATTTTATATATATATATTATTATTATATATAATATTATATATTATATATATTTATATATATTATATAATATATATTATTATATATATATCCTATATATATATATATGTTATATATATTATATATTTATATATTATTTATTTATATATATATATATTATATTATATATATTATATATATATATATATATATTAATATTATATATTATATACATTATATATATATTATATATATATAATAATATATATTTATATATATATATTATATATATAGTATTATATATTATTATATTAATATATATATATATATATATATATATATATATATATAATATTATATATATTTATTTAAACGATTGCAAGATTGGACTACGCATTCCGTGTCACGATTTAAACAGCTTTTTAACGATTTCTTTAATTTAAGTTATTTTTTCTCTCTCTCTCTCTCTCGTCTCTCTCTCTCTCTCTCTCTCTCTCTCTCTCCTCTCTCTCTCTCTCTCTCTTCTCTCTTCTCTCTCTCTGAAGCGAGAGGAGAGATAAAACAAATTTGGCACTTATTCTCTTTAGCAGGTAATAGTTTTAAAATATATTTTCTGGAAAAAAAAGAAAAGAAAACGTTAATTCTGATGAACTTTACGCACCGGTCACGAATATGATAACGGTTTTTGAATTTGATCAAGTTTTATCGAAAAAATCCATTCATTTTTTGGGCTAGGTTTATGACAACATCGATTCGTAGAGGTTAGGTCTACGTTAACGGCAACGTCGTAGAGGTTAGGTCTACGTTAACGGCAACGTCAATCTCTACAGGTTAGGGGTAGGTTAAAGGAAACGTCGATCGATTCATCCCACCGCAGGTGTTAATAGTAATTGATGGCAGAAGAGCTGGTTTTGCTAGGCTAAGTTTTCTTGGTTTCGTTAGAGGAACTCTAATGAACCAAATAAAACTTAAACTAGTCCTTCCTAGCTCTACTACCAGCAATTAGCGCTAATGCCTGCGGCGGGCTGTGTCGATCGACGTTGCCGTGAAAATATTCCTAATCTGTATATGGATTGACGTTGTCTTAACGGTAGAGAGTCTATATGTATAATATATCTATGGATCGATGTTGCCCTAAACCAAGCCCTAACATGGATGGATTTTTTCGGTAAATCTTGATCAAAATCAAAAATCGCTTTTATATTCGTGATCGGTGCGTAAAGGTTCATCAGAATTAACGCTTTTACTCATTTTTTTTCTGAAAAAAATATTTTTAAAATTTCTCACCCCCTAAGTGCATAAGTGCTTAAATTTGTTTATCTCTCCCTCCGAAAAAAAAAAAAATTAAAATTTAACATATAAAGTTATCTCGTCGACGCTCAAATATATATATTTATATATATATATATATATATATATTATATATTATATATATTATATATATTTATATATATATATATAGTATATATTATATTATATATTATTATAGGTGGGCACGATAACGAAATGTTTCGCGATACGAATAAATGATAACGAAAACCTTACTCATCGATAAGATACCGATTAATCGTGATAAGATATCGCGGGATAAGGCGATAACCGATATAATCGATAATCAAATTTTTATGTATTTATTTGAATCATCATAAATGTTACAACAGACTTTGAGGATATGTAAATAATTTATTCCTCTTCTTTTTTCACCTATTTTATAGATTATATAAAATTTTCAGTTTTCTTTTCCGACACGATACAAGAAATATGGGAATGTTGCTACTTGCTTTATTTAACTGTAAAATTTTGGATATCTTATTAAACAAATTTATTTTTTTCGCTTGTTCTCAATGTTTTTTACATAAAATTTTATTTTCTATTTATGCTTAATGTTTATAGATTTATATGTTATGTAAAAGCCAAAGATAAGGTTAATAAGGATTTGAATGAAATCAAGAATTAGTTAATTCTTTATCAATTTAAAATATAGAATCTGGTTTTGGCTTCTGCCATTTGTTATGATTTTAAATAATGAGCAATCATTAAGATAATATATCTCTGAAGAGAATTCCTCTTAGCTATGTAGATATCTTTGCAAGGAGAACAATCTCCACCGCAGCCGCTAGACGGCACTGCGTATTGTTACCTTTACAAAGAGATCAAGAGCACTTCTATTTGTTAAAGTAGGTTGGAAGGCTGTCTGTCGATTTCGCCTGCAGTCACTTATTTACAATGAGAGCAGCTTTACTTTTGATTGATCTTTGATGACGTTGACCTTGAGTTAGTTCAGTGTAATCATCAGCATCACATATGCTTGAGTAGTAGTCCTTCTCTTCCATGTCTCTCCCTCGCTGCTGCTGGTACTGTTGGCGTTCTCGAGTTCGGTACGCCGCAATAACTCTTCCACCTTCTTCTCCATCAGGGCCTTGACCTCTGACTTTTTGGCCATTGTTTCTTCAAAAGCCCTCATTCACATCAGGCGAAACTTGGGGTGGAAGGCAGTGCCGAAGGTCTCTTCATCTTCAGGTGCTGGAGAACCTTCTTGTTATGATTCAGGAGGGTATTGACAGAGGTCCGCAGAACTGGAGATTGGCATTGGTCTTCAAGTCAATAGCTTTTTTTGGGTCACAATGAGGGTGGGGATCAGGCAGCCGAGATAGCATGTTTCTTCCTTGATTTGATCAGTGCAAGAATAATTGAAAGAAATATTTTTAACTATTTTAATGGAGCCATACTCTGGCATTGCTAAGGTAAAAGATATAAGAATTGAATAACGTCTCGCTAATGTTTAGTCTTTATTTACCTAGAATATTCTGGACATAATGTCTATATATTTATAAAATCTAATATTATATATATTATTATATATTATTATATATATTTATATATTATATATAATATATAATTATTAAAATATATACTTAATATATATTATATATATAAATATATATATATATATAATATAATATATATATTAATATATTATATATATTATTATATATATATTTATATATATATATTATATATATATTATATATATATATTATATGGTGTTGGTGGTAGGCATTCTGAATGGAAATCAAAAGTATGTATCGATAGTGAGGCGTGTGTAAGAATAATGGTGTCATAAGTGATTGGTTTAGTATTTATAGGAGGGAGGCAGGGTTGTGTTATGTCTCTTGTTATTCATTTGTATATGGATGGGGTTATGAAAATTAGAGTTGGGGAATGGCAGGACTGTGTTAGAATTGATGGGATGGAAGAGAGTGGAGACTGGAGGGTGCCCTTCTATTTATGGGATGATTTGGTTTGTTGTGGCGAATCTGAAGAGAGTTTGAGAGGATTGGTTTGAGAGGAGTTTGGTAGGGTGTGTAAAAGGAGGGGTTTGAAGTAAACGTAGATAAGAGTAAGGTTATAGTTGGAGTTTAGGACGTTCATCAGTGTGAGTTAATGTTAGATGATGAAAGTGGAACAAGTGTTGAGTTTAAATATTTAGGGTTTGTGTTGGTGAAAAGGGAACTGATGATGCAGAGTGTGTAGGAATTTGTGAATGGCAGGAAGGTGGTGGTGCAATTAAATCGTGGTGGATGTAAAGGGACTAGTCTTGAGTGCGCTAGGATTTCATGAGGGTATGTTTTTTAACTTGTGTTATTGTATAGTAGTGAGCTATGGTCTGGATAAGAAGTATAGATCTAAGTTCAATGTTCAGATGGCCAATCTTAGGGGTGTGCTAGGCGTGAGAAGAATTGATTAAATGGAATGAACGTATTAGGAGTTGTGTGGTGTGAAGAAAGGAGTAAACGAGAGAAATAAATGAAAGTATGTTGAGATGGTTGGGTCATGTGGAAAGGATGAATGATAGTCGGTGGTTAAGCGATGTGTAGTTGGCGGTGTGTTGGGACAGACCAGACTGGAGACAGAAGAAAATGGATTCGAGTCAGCTAACGGTGTTTCTGAAGGAGAGAAATGTGAGTTTTGGCAGAGGGCGAGACAAGGTGATAATAGGAAGAGATGGGGGGGGTTTGTGTGGGGGTTGGTTGTGGCCCACCTGGGCGCAAGGGATGACCCTTACATTGACTTTTACGCATAGTACGGGGTATCGGGTTCCGTAAGTTCTGGGTGGTTTTTTGACTGCGACGAGCTCTTACTAATTAATGGTACGAGGGGCTGGTAAGGCTGGGCTTTCTTTTCGACTTTTGTCATATCTTCTACTGCTTTTCTTTTCGGATGCATGTAACGCACCTTACTCCCAGTCTTGGAAAAAGAGGTAGATGAAGAAGAAAGATATTATATAATATATATATATATATATTATATATATATATATTATATTTATATATATATATATAATATATATATATATATAATATATTATATATATATATATTATATATATATCATATATTATATATTATAATATATATATATATTATAAAAAAAGTATCTCTACCCATTATTGATAAAAGATTTTATCGGATAGCAGATAACTCGAAAACCGTTATCGCGATAAATTATCGGCCATATAGGTTTTTATGGTATTTTGGAACAAAAATTATCGCGATACCGATTATCGGTAAAAGATTTTATCGGATAACAGATAACCCGAAACCGTTATCGCGATAAATTATCGCGATAATTTATCGCGATAACGCCCACCTATGTATATTATACTATATTATAATATATATATTTATAGTTATTATCTATTATATATTATATATATATATATTATATATATATATATATATATATATATATATATATATATATGAAAAATAGAGGGGAGGCGATATAGAGAGAAAGAGAGAGAGAGAGATTGGAAAGAAGAAGGATATTCAGAGGCGATTTATTGAAGAGATGGAAGTCCAATCTGGTAATCTACTGAAGATTTTATTGGAATATTTTAAGAGAAGAAGAGAGAGAGAAAGAAAGCATTTGATTCATTCATGGTGGCTAGAAATTTCAAGGAAAAAGAAATTACGATTTTGGATTTTAAAAATGTATAATTTTAAACATTTAAATTTTATTTTCTTTCATATTTTTTTAGGGTGTCGTGTTGTTGTGACAAATTTATTTATATGTAATATGGGTAAGAGGGCAAAAATTTTTGAAATATTTTTTTGGCTGTTTTGCGATAATTAATCAATAATAAAATTACAAAGACGAAATTTAAAATTTAGTTGCAGAAGGTGAGCTTGCGTTTTCCAGTCTTATCGTCAGAGTCATATGAAAGTTAATTTTCCAAATTCTCTTCCACTGGTAGCAAAGGGTGGACCCTTTCTATACATTTATCTTTCGCGATGGTGGTGATATACTCGTTTAACTACTAATGTAATAACGTGGATTTTGGTGATATGATCAAATTAATATAATGTTAATGATAATTTTTAATATGTGAATGGTGGTGAATAATATTAATATATAGTGAATTATATATAATAAACATAGTAATAGTAATAAC
>JABUQX010069129.1:5000-7500 GCA_015478945.1 Trachelipus rathkii
TCCCTTATTAATTGCCAAATGTAATCCGCAAGGGAATTCGTGTTCCATTTACCTGTGTATCGCTTCTCAAGGATAGCAATGTCTTTTTGGAATCGTTCTCCATGTTCATCACTTATAGCACCCAAATTTTCCAGAAAGTTTTCGTGATGTAAATCAATGAAGTGAATCTTTAAGGACATGTTACATCCCATCTCCTTTTATACATTCAGTAAATCATTTACAAAATATCTTTATAATTTTCAGGTTTATTATTTCCATGAAAATATTTAACATCTTTTAGAGCTTTCCAAGAGCTTTCCAAGCTCTTAGTTTCACTTAATTTAACATGTTAACATAATTTCCATCTTTCATTACTTCTCTAATTTGTGGATCCACAAATATACTTTCTTTAACTTTAGCCTCACTATGTTTATGAAATTTCGTCTTCAATTACAAAAACTCTAGTCCATTCTGATTCATAGCCTTTACAAAATTCTTCATTAAGCCTAATTTAATATGCAACGGTGGTAAATATACGTTTTTTGAATCTACAAGTGGTTCATTGGTAACGTTTTTCAATTCAGGAGTTAGAGCTTGATGCAGTGGCCATTCATTTTGTATATAATGGGGTTCTTGTGCCCGACTATCCCATTCACAAATGATACAGCAGTATTTCGTATAACCTAACTGCAGTCTGCAGCCATAGTAAAAGGGATATAGCTCTCCACATAAATGCCACCGATAGTCACTATAATGGATATGTTTTAGAACAACTCTCAAATTTTTGTGTGATTCGTTTATGTTAACGGCATAAGCTATAGGTATAGGTATAGATGGATATTTGCTCCCATTATAGAGCAAAACAACTTGTAAACTTTTTTCAGACGAGTTAATGAATGTCTGCTAATTGATTGGATCATGGTTCTGATCTAAAGCATCAAACTATCCTGCAATATCCGAGCAGTATACTAAATCCTTTTCTTGAGCAAAAACAATTTGTTAGTCTTATGCAACTTTTTCGGAAATAAGTGATCCGTGCATCATTTTCTATTATATTCTATCACTTTAATCGGGATGGTTAAAATTCTGACTGAGATTTTGATAAATATAAATCTCGAATGAGGTCATTAAAGCTCACCCTGCGAAATAAGTTGTGCTTCTGTTGAACATCCTGATACTTCAAACAATGGATCATTTGTCAATCTACTGTGCAGGCTGAAAATCTTCATCAGGTTGAAAAATAGTCAATTCACGTCTTCATTCATCCAAAGTCCTAGATGCTGGTGGATTAGGGACAGAAAGCTGATCACTATGCGCATGCGACAGGTCATATAGCTGACGGTAAATTAGGATAATTGACAGTATACTTTGACTTTGGACCAATACCTTCTATGTTTGTGAAGCAAATATAACAATCCGTGAGATGGTCCTTCGGTTCTCTCCAAACCCTTGGTGTTGCGAAACGCATTTTACGTGCTTCACCTTTTAACCAACTTGCTAATAATGTTACTCAAGTTTTGTAACAAATATGAGATGCCCATGCCTTATCTTGGTCTCTAACTTTTATTCCAAAATAAAGTTCGTAAGCTTTTCGCATAAGGGGAGTGAAATTACGTTTCTGCGACCTAAAGGTTAGTTCTCCACGCACCTAACAGAAACTGTTGGCACTAATTACGCTCTGCCTAGGCTTTACACACAATAATCAATAAAATATGTAAAGTAAATGTATCAAAAGAATTCTATTAGAGAGTCAAAAACTAGCTTAATAGGATCACAAAAAAATGAACATGTTACATCATCACTTGTCAATAGACTACGTCTAATGCAAACATTCCGTTTTCAGAGATTTTTACTTTTATAAAATAGGAATAAACCTGTCTTAGCGTGTGATTATTAATGGGAATATATATATATATATATATATATATATATATATATTATATATATATATATTATATATATATATATATATATATATTATATTATATATATTAAATCTCTCTTTGAAAACGGAATGTTTTTCCGTTGGTAGCCTATTTTATATATATATATATAATATAATATATAGTATATATATATTATATATATATAATATTATATATAATATATATATATATCTAATATAATAGTATATATATATATATATTATATATATATATATATATATATAGATTATATATATGTTGTGTGTGTGAGAAGATGTAATTGTGATGTGTGTATTTGTGTGTGTTGTGTGTGTGTGTGTGTGTGTTAGTAGGTGTGTTGTTGCTGTGTGTGTGTGTGTGTGTGTGTGTGTGTTGTGTACAGTTTCCTGTCAATTGAATTTCTCCGTATGAAAAAATGCACAATTGTAAAATTATACTGGGAGCAATTTAAAAAAAAAAAGGTGATTGACAAAATCTGAGTTCACCAATATACATAAAAAAAACACCTAATAGATTCCATGTCCCAAATAGGTGTTGAACAGGGAAATAATAATAATAATAATAATAAAATAATAATGAATAATTAATATATAATA
>JABUQX010069129.1:42500-45000 GCA_015478945.1 Trachelipus rathkii
CTTAAATTTAAGCACAAATTCCACTGATTTTATTTATGTTATTCTTTTTTTTTTTGTAATTTCTGATAATCCGAACACAAATGGGCGGAATTTTATAAAAAGGGGATGAGTTTCAGACAAATCTGTCGCTAGTGTAAGAAGGAATTTGTATTTCAAGACACACTAGAGAAGACCTGTGAAACCGGTTTTCAAATAATAATAATCTAATTCCGGTTCCTATTCCGATTCCGATTCCGATTCCGACTATTTAAGATTTCCGATTTCGATTCCGGTTAAAATTGTAATTATTGAAAATGGTGTGATTTCTATTCCGATTCCAGTTCCGATTCCAACTGTAGAAGCTTATTCGATTACTGGTTCCGATTCCAACTATAGAAGGTCATTCGATTCCTAGTTGAGATTCCGATTCCAGTTCGGTTCCAACTGTAGAAGCTTATTTGATTACTGGTTCCAATTCCAACTATAGAAGCTCATACGATTCTTGGTTCCTATTCCGATTCTAACTATAGAAACTCGTTCGATTCCTCGTTCCGATTTCGATTTCAATTCCAACTATAGAAGGTCTTTCGAATCCTGGTTCTGATTCTGATTACAGTTCCGATTCCAAATACAGAAGCTCATTCGATTCCTGGTTCCGATTCTGATTACAATTCCGATTCCAAATACAGAAGTTCATTCGATTCCTGGTTCCGATTACGATCACAGTTCCGATTCCAATTACAGAAGCTCATTCGATTCTTGATTACGATTACGATTACAGTTCCGATTCCAACTACAGAAACACATTCGATTTCTATTTTCATTTCGATTCCAACTACTTATGAACAAGTATATTTAAGCCAGATTCCGATTTCGAATCCTGTTCCAGCAATAATGTTTTCCAACTCGACTTCGATTCCTATTAAGATGCTCGAAAATTTACCGATTTATTGGTTCCGAATTTCGATGCCGAATCCGAATGCGAATCTGAATCCGATTCCGATTCTGAATCCAGTTCTAATTCCGATTCCGATACCGAATTCGAATCAGATTCCGATTCCGATTCCGAATCTACATTCGTTCTCCATAGATGCTTATTTTGTTCAGTTCCTGCTGATTTTTTCTTATCTTATAAGAGTGCTTACTACCTTCTCATCTTATAAGAGTGCTAACTACCTTCTTATCTTTTAAGAGTGCTTACTATCATCTTATCTTATATAGGAGTGCTGACTATCTTCTTATCTTATAAGAGTGCTAACTACCTTCTTATCTTTTAAGAGTGCTTACTATATCTTATCTTATATAAGAGTGCTGACTATCTTCTCATCTTATAAGAGTGCTTACTACCTTCTTATCTTACATAAAAGTGCTAACTACCTTCTTATCTTATAAGAGAGCTTATTCTTGCCTGTATAAGAGTATAAAGTTTTTAGCTTAAAATATAACTTCAAAGACTTCAAATCATCTCTTTAAATATCTTTAAATCAATTCCTTTAAATAATTTTAAATCATTCTCTTTAAATAATCGCTTTAAATAACTCTAAATTATTCTCTTTAAATATCTTCACTTTGAATTATTCTCTTTAAATTGTTTTAAATTACTCCTTTTAAATATCTTCAGTTTAAAAACTTTAAATCATTCTCTTTAAATAGTTTCCTTTGAATAACTTTAAATCATTACAATCGTCAACAAAGATTTTGTCACAAGTCAAAGAATACCTGATTCTTACATGATTTTTCATGTAAACATGGAAAAAAAATTGCATAAAAAAATTATATTTTCCGAGTACAGAGACAAAACGGTTGAATATACAAACAAATAATGTAAATAAAATATGTATGTCTTGCCCAAATATATATAGTGTGAAAATTTCAAATTGATAGGAAAAATAAAAAAAAAGATGTAGCAATTTTTCATTTATGAAATGTTAATTTTTTTTTTTTTTTTTTTTTACATAATTTTAGTTTTTAAGTGAATGGCGGCAAAACTGAACCTTATAGACAAACACTAAAATTTTTGGATTCAGAGCAAAAAACTACATAAGAAGCATGTCTTAAATACAAGTCAACAAAAATTTGTTTCCCAGTGTTATTATCATTTTTTTATGATTATTAATATTATTATTATCATACTGGGGAGCAAAATTTTTATTGACCTGTATATAAGACTTCTTTCTTATGTAGTTTTTCTGCGTTGAATCCAAAAACTATATTGGTGTTTGCCTACAAGGTCCAGTTTTGTCGCCATTCATATGAAAACTAAAGAAAAAAATTGCCAAAAAATTATTTTACCATTTCATAAATGAAAAACCGCTATATCTTTTTTATTATTTGTCCTATCAATATTAAATTTTCACAGTATATATACTTGGGCAAGACACACACACACATTTTATTTAGATTATCTCTTTGACACCCAAAGTGGATGGCCTAGTGGATAGAGCGCCCGGTTACTGTAAACTCAGCGACGCGGAGTCCAGTGTTCGAATCCAGCTGATGGAGAGTAAAATCTCCTTTGATT
>JABUQX010069131.1:5000-32500 GCA_015478945.1 Trachelipus rathkii
GTTATTACTTGTTATTATTATTATCTATTATTATTAATTATTATCACTCTATTATTATAATATTATTAAATTGATTTGAAAATTTTATATGGAATCAGCACCTCTATATATTACTATATATTATGTATCTATAATTATTATAATTAATAAATTATTATAATAATTATTATTACTTATTCATTATATATTGATTAATATTATTAATTTACCTATATTATTATCTATTATTAATTATATTATTATCTATTATATTATATTATTATTATATTATTATTATTATTATTAATTATTATTATTATTATAACTTAAAAAATAAGAGTTTTTATATAGCAGATTTTATAGCAAGAGAGAATCGCTGAGTTTATCATTACATATATTAATATTTTTTTTAGATAATAAATTTTTATTTAAATTTTTATATCTTGTAATATAAAAACAAATTTTGCACTCGGGTCTCAATGAAATACAAGAACAATGAAACTTCATCTTGCAACGTGCAACGTATAGAATTTAAGAGTTATACTTGGACTGATTGAATTCGGCAGATCTCTTTTTAACAAAACCGACACATGCTTAGTCAAACATTGCTTTCATTTTTTTCGATTTGCTTTTTAATGTTCTTTTTTGTAAGTTATTTATATTTGTGAGTTAGAAGATTCTAACTCGGAACTTATTCAACCATGGAAAATAAATCAGTTAATGATTGAACAATTTTATTTCAAAAAGAACTATCTTATTATTGACTTTCGTTTAGAGCGAGTCCCTTTATGAAGGAAACTAGAGTCAATTTGCAGAAGTGAAAGAAAAAGAAGTGTTTAGAAATTATAGTTATAAACTATTAAAAGTATAAAGAGTTACTAAAAGTTAGTAGTTATTTAAAGTATTTAAAAGTTGGTAAAAAAGTTAGTTAGTAAAAATACTTAAACTTACCTACAACAAAAAAGATAAAACTTATTTAAAGTATTTAAAATTTGCAAAAGTTTGTGAATAAAATAATTATTAAATGTATTTACAACTGAAAAACTTTGTATTTATCAATATATATAAAAAAATTAGCAAAAGTTGTTAAAAAATCTAGTAAAATGTTTAGAAAATCTTTTTTCTGCTATATTATATGAACTTCGTTTAAAATACATTTATATTCACAATTAAATTATCAAGAATAATCTTGAAAAAATATTCAAACTCTTGACACATTTACCTTTATCAAAACACTTCTCGTCACATTATTATATTTTTCCTATTTCATTTAATTTTTAACAGTATATAAGCTTCATATCTTTATATATGTTTTGCCCATTTATCCTTATTTTCCCTTTTAAGGTTAGTTAGTTGGTTTCAGTTGGTTTGTGTGTTTTTCAAAATGGCGGACTTTTGGTTCTGCTTATAGCCAGTTTTTGTATGGTTATTTGTCAGTGAACTTCTTTGTGTCAGTTATACTAATGTGTTTTTTTAAATAGCAACCTTTGTGTTTTTTTTTCTTATTACTTTTCTGGCGAAAATATTTACGTTCTTAGCGAAAAGTGTATTTGTCATACAGAATATAGTATATATAATATATAATATACTATACTATATAATAATATATAAGTATACCTATATACATATAATATAATACTAATCATTATACTATATATATATACTATCTATATTACATATACTATACTTATATACTATTTTTTATATATATATACCTATAATATATAATATAATCTTATTAGTATATCATAGTATATTATAATATATACTATTACGCGCGACGTGGAACGCGGTCCAGTCCGCACTTTTCACCACACATCTCGATCGCGAACAACAAAAACCGAAAATCTCACACCCGTTCCACAAAGACAACACCAGACTAGATGAAAATATAGTATATATATTATATATATATATATAAATATTATATATAATATATATATATAATCTATAATATATATATTATATATAATTATATATATATATATATATATATATATATATATAATATAATATATATAATAATAATATATATATATATATTTATATATATATATATATATAATATATAATATATTATATATATAATAGTATATATATATATATTTATATATATATATATTATATATAATAATATATATATATATATATATATAATATTATATATATATATATATATATATATATATATATAATATATAGCCAATAAATACTATACACATCATAACTATAACACCATAATATGTACGCGACCTATACCTCTATATATATATATATATATACTATATAATATACTATATAACTATACTACTATATATAATATATTATACTCTATCATAATATAGTATCATACTATACTATATATCTACTATAAATACTAAATATATAGGCTCTTACTTCTGTCTTCTACGACCGCTCGATTCTCTCTCAATTTTCTTTCTTCTTTTTCTTTTTTAATTATATTGCCTCATGTATATGATACCAACACAGAGTCGAATCATTCCAGTAGCGTAACGGGCAATGAATTCACAAAAAAGTTCGAAGTATTTTCTAAAATAATTTAAAAATCACATTTATCTTAAATATTTTTCACAAACATCGAAATATCTCGAAAAAGTTACGTGTACACTTACAGAAAAACACAATTAACATATATTTGGAATCAGTGCGTATCATGTGCTTCTTTATTTTTCTTCATTCATAAAAATGTAACAAAAAAAAAAAAAAACAAATTAAGCCTATATATATTTTTTCGTATATGAAATATCTCGAAAAGATATAAACACTTAGAGAAAAACCAATCACATATTTGGAATCTCTACCGAAAAATTCTATTATTACCAAAAATGTAAAAACAACATAATAAAAAAACTGCCAAAAAAAAAAAAAAAAAAAAAAATATAGGGGGCGGCTCGCAGCGCGCCGAAACGGGGAACACAGGCTGGGACGTTTTCCATACCCCGTAGGGAGAGGGCGAGGAACCCCGCGAACACCCACCACATACCAAAGAGCGGTGTTCGGAGACCCTCCCGGAGGGGGGAAATAGTCCTACCTGTGTTCCCCGGTAAGGCCGAGAGACTCCCCCGGACTCTGCCATACTTTTGCCGGTTTACCTTGGGTGATTTCCTTAGCTCAAAAAAAAAAAAAAAAAAAAAAATTAAAACTGACGGAGTCCTAAAACGGAAAAGCGTGCCCTATATTATTTTTGAATCATGTTCGTTTACCACTGAAATTGATTGCTAGGATAAATTTACGTTAGAAATATATTAAAAAAAGAATAAAAAAATTTCAAAACTGACGGAACCGTAAAACAGATAAGCGTCATATACTATATAACTATATATATATATTATAGCCTTATATAATAATAATAGTATATATGTGAAATGAAGTTAAGTTATACCGGTAATATAGTAGTATATTAGATATATATATATATAGTAGTACTATATATAATATTATATATATATATATATAATATAATATATATAATATATATATATATACTGACATACTTAATATTATCAGTATTATCATTATCAATACTATAATATATATAATATTCTATATTAATCATATATATTACGTATATCATAGTATAAGTATATATATATAGATATATAACATATACTTATATATATTATATATATATAATATTATATATCATATATATATATATATACTAGTATATTACTTATATATATAACCTACAGGTTAGCGTATATATGTACTATATACTTTACCTATATAGTACTATATAATATATATTATATAATATAATATATACTAAATATATATATATATATATATATATAATAGCATTATACTAGTACTATTTATAATATATATATATATTTCATATACCTTTACTATTATATTTATTATATATTAATATTTAATATATATAGTACATATTATACATACATTCTGATATATATAAATATATAGTAATATAGTATATAAACTTATATATTTATATATATATATATAATAGTAATATACCTATAATAGTACTATACATACTACTAATCATCTATACATCTCATAGGTAATATACCTAAATACTAGCTATATACCGCGTTATATGAACACTAATAGTTTAATTTTAGTTTTATATATTATATAATCACAATTATAGTATAAGTACTATATATATATATTACCCCATAATTTTTATATTATATTATAATAGTATATATATACTTATATTACTCACAATATTACTATATATCCCATAATTACCATTTACCTATAGTAGGATTAGGTATATATATAGTATAATATATTATATATATAGTATATACTACTAAATATATATACATTAAAATATATTATCATTTTAATATATATTTTTATTACATGATCATATTTATTGGATAAGTGTGCTACTATAATACACACAAACATATATTTACTACCATATACAAAAAAATTTAAAAGATAATATCAGATGGTATATATATATTATTATATATATATACCTGCTGGCTTAATATTCTGACGTAATATATATATATAATACCTAATATATATATATTATAATACTATATATAATACTATAGGAGAAATTAAACTTTTTCACTTAGTACTAATATCATATATATATATATATCATTGGCTCGCTTAGTGAGTTTCATGTCGCAAAATAATTTTTTTTCCATGTGATTACTACTATGATATAACACTAAAATTTTGAGTCCTGATAGCAGGATCAAAAAAATTTTAAATACAAAAAAAAAAGTATTTATTTAATATTGTACTTTTTACTCATCGTACGTTTGGCAGCCCCTTGAGACAGAGAGGACGTTCGACGGGGTCTATTTTCTGTAGATGCCAACTAAATCGTTGCCCGAAATACAAGAAAGAAATCTTTGTAAGCAAAAGTGAGATTCTATCGTCGATACCACTATATGCTAGATGAGTTTTACTGCATCGTCGATCCTTATAGGTTAGGTTGCAGCTTGCTGGCTCTAAGTTCAGGCTATGATACGTTTTGTATGTATACGCAGAATCTATACATAAAAAAAAAATACGGAACGTGTTTTCCCTACAAATCTTATATTTTTACGTAACCTTAGTTCCGTTCACGTATTAGCACTAAAATTCAGTTTTCATTCTCTTGCAAAAATAACGTATTTACTTATCAGCATCTTAATTCCTAGTATCATATACTAACAATATATGAAAAAAAGTTAAAAAAAAAAAAACTTTTTTGCGCCATGAAACTCATAAGGTTCTATGTATGCATGTATGACTTGTAAGTTTCATGGTGCAGTTAAGTTTTTTTTTAACTTTTTTTCATATATTTTTAATATATATGATACTAGCAATTAATTAAGATGTGAACGAAAAAGATACGAAATGTGAAACTATTAATAATTGATTTTGCCTGAGAAAGAAACGGCTTTTAGTGCTACCGAATGAAAGAATTTAAGGTAGGGTAAAAAAAAATGTTTTATTGTGGCTAGAAATCAACGTTTCCCGTGGACTAATCGTGTCTTCTTTCATATATAGATTATTGTTTGTACTACATACAAAACATCACGAACCGATGAACTTAAGGGCAGTACAAAATGTGCAGCCGTAACCTATTTGGATCGACGATGCAGTAAAACACAACCTAAACTATATTGATCGACGATGCAGTAAATTTCGACTTAACCTACAGGAATCTACTTTCCTGGAACAGTTTTTTTTATTGGAGTAAGATTTATGCACTTCCAAAAATATCCCGAGCGTCGCTGTGGCTCGGGCGCTGCCAAACGTAAGATTTTTAAAAAGTACGATATTAGATAATTACCTTTTTTTATTTAATTTTTTTTTTGCTGTTTATTCACAAAGAAATTTAGTGTTAGTATCATATAATAACAATATGTGAAAAAAAAAAACTTATCTGCACCATGAGACTTATAAGGACCTGTATGTATGTACTTACGTACGTACAAGGCCTTCGAGATTATCATATAATATATATATATTAATATTATATATCAATTATATATAGGTAATATATATTATATTATATATATATATATTTATATATACTATATATATATTATATATATATAATAGTACTATAATATAGTATATATAATAATATATATATAATATATATAGGCCAGCACTCCTTTAAAAGAAGTTACATAAAAAGCGACGATTTCGAAAATCAGACAGAAATGCGCATACTCTTGCAGCCCTGCATATGACGTGGTAGCTAAAAACTCCAATAGGAGAGAGCGATTAGTTGCACAAGTTCCTTTTTTTTATCATTGTAATTTATATTTGTGTTAATTTTTTTAAATTTTTTTTTTAAGGGCTCGAAGCGACGGAGGGACAGAGGGGGGACGACATCCCCCCCTCGTCGTCCCCCGTGCTTGAGGCGAAAGAGACCCTGACTTCTTTCATCTTTGCTATTTAATCTTGGAGGCTATTCCTTTAGTTAAAAAAAAAAAAAAAAAGAGCTCTCTGGCAACCTTGGCGAACACTACTGCTTGAAATTATCGCAAAAAAATCGAGTTACATCGTTCGTTCGATATATATATCGGTCTTAACTACGCTTTTACAATCAATTACACTTTCACTATTACAATAGATATTATATATAGTAATATATATATACTATATATATTAGTATACTACTATATATATATACCTCATTCACCTGACCTAGCTGACGAGTAATACTACATACTATAAGTTTATATTATATATATTATATATAATACATAATATAGTCGGTCAGCTACACACGAACATTCTTGTCTGTTGTGACACTATGTATACCAATCTCGCACTGTTACTCTAACTCATCGAATCAAACTAAACTCGACAATTTCCTATGAGAGACCCTATGATTCCGAATGCCCCCATACTCCCTAATCGAATCTAATAAACTCCTCCACACCTTCCTACTACCTATCAATATCATAATATCTTTACTTAAACGCGATATACTACTCAGACCCTCTTACCCGCGACATATACTATTATATTACATAGTTACTAACTAAAATACTATATAGAGTATATACTATATTACTATACTACTACCGTTAACGTAAGTACATATACTAAATACTAAAAAATGCTACTAATATATATTGATAATAACTTCAGTATATCAGTAAAATCACAATGTCCAAATGGTTCACTTATAGAGTACGCAATAGAATTGTGCGAATAATGTCCAAAAGTACTCGATTTTGGATTTATGTTTTTTTGGTTATATCACTAACGCATACCACCGGTATTAGTCCGCCCGATGCTCAGATAGTCGGAGGCCGGCTCTCTCGGCCATACGTAGGTGGGACTACGGCAGGGGACTAAGATTACCCCCTCCGTGCGCTCGTATGGTCCCGGAATCCCCGCTCTTTGCGTCTTTGGGTGCTTCGCAAGCGCGGGTTCCTCCAACCATCGCCTCTCGCGGGTATGAAACAGTCCCCCTCGCGATCCCTATAAGGCTTCGCAGCCCCCTAAAAAGGGGATTAATACTCCCATATTTAGGGGCGCGTCGTCGGCGATTCCATCACCTACGCACAACTCGCCATCTCTTGTTGCCACCGTAAAAAGTAGTGACTTCATATATCTATATATATATATATATATATATATATATATATACCTATATATATAGCCTATAAATATTATATATAATTATACTAATATATACTAATATATATATAGATATATGATATTTATAATAACTATATCATTACAAATATATACCCTCACGGAAAAGTTACAACCATGTCTACAACCCTAGCGAAACTCCAGTCCGATGTTTTGTTAAATGTTCCAACTCATAAATAGAGAAGGCATAGATATCTTATTAAACGAAAAGTCAAAATGTCCAAATATTGTGATGAAAAACAGCCAATAGACGCTAAAAAAAATCAGTAGCTGCAAAAACCTTAATTTTATTTTATATTAAAATGTATAGTTATAACCACTATCTAAAGTTAGAATCCAAAACGGCACAGAGTTGTTTACCCTGTAAATCTTAAAAAATTGATAATTCCAGTTACCTAAATCTGTTCCAAAAAATTCATGAGTAATGTTCGGAAAGGCATACACTGGTTATCTATTTTAATAATTATATATATATCAACAATTACTAAATATTGTATATTTTAAATTCATTGCGCAGTCAGCACTTGCCCTACCTCTATGTCTCTCAAAACTAGTACTGTAAGCAAGATGTCTGCCATTTATCTTGTAGGTATGGGTGGTAGTTTGCAATAATAGGGTCGTCCATAACAATATCGGATAAATCGTTTAAATTAAATATCGTCTAGCCAGGACGAATCTTCAGTTAGCCTATATATAGTAATATATACTAGATATAACATACCGTGTATAGGGTCGTGACTATAAATATATATGCCTGTATACTACCTATATACTAAATTATATATGTAACTATATTACTATATATAGGGTATATATATAGCTACTATATATGATTATCAAATAATGAAACTATTACTCCAATAAAAGATAATAAAATAAACTAATATTGATAGCAATCTCAAAATAGCAAAAAATATAATTAATTTGTAATTAATTCTTCATCTTAATCTCTTAACAAAATGATTGATATTTTTCTCCGTTTATAGTATGCAGCTGATGATCATTCATCAAATCCAGATCTGCTAAGCTTTGTTCTCCTGTAGAATTGAAAAGTATGTTTTGAGCCCTTTCAGAGCAGATAAATATCTATTTCTGTTCAAGTTTTGAGTGAGATAAATGCTACAGTCCTTAGAAATCCATATGTTTCATTTACAATTATATTTACAATATATTTCTTTAGAAAATTCTTAAAATATTTAATAGATATCGATGGAATAAGTAACTTAACAGAGATTGGTAGGTTTGGATCAATGGCTCACGAAATTGTTCTCTAAATTGTTTGAAAAAACATCAAGAAAAGAAATTGTATTTGCCTTAATGCCTTTTCATTTTATGTTAATTCCCATATGAGGCATTCTAGTTTCTTCATTAACAGAGAGTAAAAGTTCTGTTGCAACTTCTAAAATGTTTGAAAATGTTTGAAAATGTTTCATCGATGTTTGAGTGAAAATCTTTTAAAACAAACATCACATTTTCAGTATGTTTAAGAGCAATTTCTGTCACTATTTCTGGAGACATACGTATAGTTTAAGTACATAATGGAAGAGTGAAGGAGTATAAACTTGAAGGCCTAAACAAACTTATAATAAATTTGCCTTTGATTACAGATTTCAAAAGATCGAGTTTTTTGAAAAAGTTTTAATATCTTGATTCAATCAAGCTCCTCTAAAGCATCAACAAATGTTTTAAAAGTTCCTCTACATCATACAAATCAATCGTTATTCTTTGTACTTTCCTTGCTTCTGCAATTCATTTGATTTTGTCAATTTTTTCTGGGAAAATCTTTCATATTTTATTTAATTAAAATAGTAGTCCGTCTTGGAAATCTAAATTAATACCTAGTTGCTTCTCTGTCCCATAAAGTTTCAAATGTGACACACTTCCCATGGATGTGAACAGCAATGAAAATATAAGATCTGAATATTTTCGTCATCTTAAACACCTCTTAAAATTTTTCTTCATTGCTACTACACCATCATATCATTGTTCAATCGAAGTCTATATTTAGAATGTGCCAATTTTATTTGTGCAGGTCTCTTTATGCTATAGTGCCATCGTGTCGAGTGAGATGCGTGCGTGTTTTGATATTTAGGATCGAGTTAAAGACATTGCTATCTCAAACCAAACTGTATCACTCTCTTCCTATCACTTACTCACGAGATTAGAGATTTAGTGTGCCAGACACACAAATAAAATAGATCACTCATGTACTTGTCATAGATCTACTTATAACAGGTAGTATTCATAGGATTACTGAGAAATTATTAACTTTAAAAGATGATACATGTATATAAAATGAAATGTGTCTTTGAAAAGTGCTCCTCTCAAGTATACACTCCTGAGTTTCTCTTAAATATAATAAAGAAAAACCGCTTTACTGTAGCATAGTAGCTTACGTAGATATATGTTAGGTACTCCATAAAAAAGCGACAAAAACTATCATTAATACAGAGTACGCGAAAGTAAAATAACCTAGAACAATGAGTGCTGAAGAATTTTTTGAAAGGCTAGAGAAAAATAATATGGGTAATAAGGGTTACCCAAAGATGAATTTACTAGTTGTATGAGCACTGAAGCGTATTCTAAGCTGAATAATATAATATATCCAAACCAATTGTTAAACACGCGCCGGATCGGAAGGGGTAACAGAGAAAAGATATTCGGAGCCTTTAGAAAAAGGAGAAATTAACTGGTCACACGTATTAGCGCTTCATCTCTCAAGCTCCGTCATTATTAAAACACCCATTAATGAGAGATCTATCCTGCTATCGAAGTATTTAAAAATATCCTGGGCTCCAGCATCAGTCTATTCGTAATTCACTTTAAAATAATAAAAAATCGGCTTCTGACTCCGACTCTATCGTGAGTGAAAAATAGGAAATATCAAATGATACTTTTAATCTAGAACGAAAAACCAAGTTATAGATAATATATTGCGTGAGTATCTAATTAGTATTCTAAGTATCGCAGTTATTATCTGATTTAGAGTAGTGAGAGTAAATTATCTATTTAAAAGCTATTAGGATTAATACACCATCAACACAAAATCCGAACCTCAAATACGAAACGAGATCTGACTAAGACTAAAATACGTGGAAGAACCACGATACTATAGATCTCATAGAAACCAATGAACACCGAACCTCCTACGAAACACAGCAACACGAATCTCACGAAACTGTTCGGCAAACACATCAATAGTTATATCTTCTGCAGCTGAGACATGAGATTTCACGAGAGAATATGCTTATCAGTAGCATTTCTTATAGAATGTGATAAAAATCTTAAGAGTTAAATAGCCTCTGAGTCTGAGTGACATAGACTCATATATATGACTAGTGATATATAGTTTGCCTCGAAACCAACTACTCAGCGCATAGTACTAGACTCTTAGTCACCGCTCTACCTTGTATTATACCTCTATGCAGTATCATCTAGATTGCTATTTGCAGCAGTATCCGCTTTGATCACCGCGACCAATACCAATTACACCATTATTATATGTAGACATCATAATGTCTAATTAAATTATCTTGAGTGCAAGTTTTACCATATCGATTGCATGGATCCGAACGCATATATTATATAATAATATTAAAGACTTAACCTACACTTATTATAAAAATATAAATATTAAATAAAATAAAATAACAAGTGAGTTTTAAAATCTATGCTACCCATAACGATACTACTTAATACATAATAGCTACTTAACCTTAACCTATGCTTATATAATAAGTAGTATTAAATTTATTTATCCTCTATATACCAAATTTATTTCATAAATAATACCCATTTTAATGTCCAAAACATCTGTACAATATAGTTATATTTAATATTTATAAAATTCATTAAGGAAAAAAGTATTCAAACTATATTTATCGCTAATGCGCTCTAGTTGATACGTTATATAGTCACTAGATAACACGTAAATTTATATAAATAAATAAACAATGATTGAATTCACTCCCATTTATAATGACGTACACGCTGACAATTTTTTTTTTTAATAAGAAAACGCTTTACTCATATTACTTGTATATCACAGCGTTTTTATAATGTTCTCGATATTACGTGACTGCTAAGAGGAAGAGATATATATCGAAGATACATATTCACGGTTACAAAGTATAACACGACACACTTTAATAATTGCTTCACACATACTGCAGAAGTATGATGCATACGTAGATTCCTCAGCCGCATATCAAAAGATAAAGTCATTCAATTTTCAATAATTAATTATGTAAATATATAAATGTTTTTAAATATAGGTCAAATATGATTAATTAGACTATATAATAAATATAACTATAATTATATATAATATATAATATAATATAATATTAATATATATATTAATATATATTAAATATATATATATTAATATTATATTTAATATAGTTTATATATATAATTATTATATATATATATATATTATATATAAATAGATTTATACATATATAATATATTATTATATAATACTAAGATATATATATATACATATATATATATATATATATATATATATATATATAATAATATAATAATATAAATAAAAACTAGATAAATATATATAATATAATAATATATATTATATTAATATATATATTAATATAATATATATAATATATATATATATTAATATTATATTTTTATATATATATATAATTATATTATATATATATTAATATATATATAAATATATATGATAATATATATATACTATATATATTATATATAATAATAATAATATATAAATATACAATATTATACTAAATTATATATATATAAGTATATATATAAAATATATATATATACAGAATATTTTTTATATATATTATTAATATATAATCCATTATTTATCACACAATCAACTACAATAAGCTATCATTGAAATTAATGATATATCACTAGCGAATTATTCTAGCTTTGGACACCTTGAGTATATATCACCTTAACAAATCTGAGATGTAAATGCTAATGATAATATTTTAAATTAAATATTAATCATATTATAAGGAAAAATAACTATATATTATATAATAATATAATATATTATAATATTAATATATATAAATATATATGGTACAATTTATATTATATATTAAACTGGAGCCTATCGTTATCGTATGTACAGATATAGCAATCTAATAGAGAAAATTGAGAGTGAGCGTGACGTCAATACATGTGAACGTGTAGTTATTAGCTAGTTAATAGCTTTAATATACTCTGTATCTTACACACTAGCGTATATATAAATTAATTATATATAAATTATACATAAATATAATGATTATTATTATAATAATAGTAGTATAAATATATATAATATATATTATACTATTATATACTATATATATATATAAGAGAGAGAGCAGATGAGAGATGAGAGAGAGAGAGATGAAAGAGAGCCACGATAGTAGTAAAAAACTATCGGAACAACTGGATAATATAATATATTAATTAAATAATAATATATATATAATATTATATAATGATATATATTATTAATAATTAAATACTATATTATAAATTATATACTCTATATATATATTAAATAATATATAGCATATATATTATATTAATATAATTATAATTAATTATATTTAAGTGATATGATATTAATATAATATATATATTATATATTAATATTAATATAATATATATATATATATATATATATATATATACTATATATAATATATATATATATATTATAAATATATATATATATATCAGCTAGTAGTATATAATATATATATATATATTATATATACCTATATCTATATATATAAACTATATAACTATATAATAATAATATATAATACTAATATATATATATATATATAAATATATTATTATAACATATATATATATAATAATATACTATATATATAATAAATAATATAATAAATGTCAATAGTTCATGAATTAGTGTGGATGTGTAGAGATAGCGATAACGGTTGTTTAAATTCTTGTAATTATATTGAAAACAATAACTCTGTGAATCATATTGCAGCTATAATGAGTCTGATAATTATCAAAAATAAATATTCTAGCAAAATAATATAACTGTGACATAATAATATATACGTGACATACATCTATGTTCTCACCGATGATTGAGATGAAGATAGAGAGAGAGAGAGAAGAGATAAGAGAGCAGAGAGAAGAGAGAAGAGATAAAGAGAGAGAGAGTGAGAGAGAGTATAGATGAGCAAAGAGAGAGATGAAGAGTAATATAACTAACTAAGATAATGAATAAATATATCTATAATAATTAACACAAAAACAGTAATCAAAATAGATACTAAGACTAAATATATGAATTAATAAATTTAGTTTAGAGTTACTATATACAATATATATATAAATATATTATTAACTATCTTATATAAAGAGAGAAGTTATTATAGAATATGGCATATATGATCATAATATTATATATATAAATATATGGTACATCATACCTAGTTATATAACAATAAATACCTTAATCTAATTATATTGTATTATGTTAAATTATATACACAAAGAAAAATCTAGATCAAAAATTTACTCAATATAGGATGACATTAAATTTTCGTCGTGTTGTACGCTGAGGACGATAATTGAAGGGTTATTAACAAACCATTTATTTTTTTCTCGGTCATTTGAACACTTATAAAATTGTCAAAATAGAGCAAGTATTTGAAACTGCTTCCCCAACATATATAATAAATAATATAATAAATATAATTAATAATATATAATAAATTAAATATATTGAAATATAATTATAATAATAATAATATAAATTAAATAATATATAAATATAATTTAAGAATTATAAATAATATCGATTTTTTTGAAATTATAAATTAATTTTATAATTTCAAAAAATATAAATTTTATCATTTTAAATTATAAGTTTTATAAATATATAATAATAATATACTTTAATATAATATATCTTATATATAAATAAAAAATAATAAAATAACAGTAAATATATACAATGTATATTTAGCCATACCGTATTAATAAAATTGTAATAAGATATTTAACTTTAATAATAATTAATTAATATAGTAGATAATTTTCATATTAAATATATATATATATAATATATTAATAATATATCTAATATAATAATAATTAAAATATAAATTGAATAATACATAATAATAATATAAATATATATAGAAATATAATTAAATATAATATATAATATAAATATATGCGCAGTAATAATGTTATATTATAAATTTAAAAAATATACATAGATACATATATACTAATTGATCTAATCACGTAAGATATTATAAAAACCTTAATTATATAATATATTAATATAATAATGATATATAATAATTGCATTAATAAATTAAAAATTAATTAATTATATTAATTATATATAACAGAAATTTTTTTAAGTAATTGAATAATATGATATATAAATCTCAATTATTTCAATCAACTATTGAGCTAATATCATGAAATATTATTACTGACGATATAAATCATATGTGACCCTATATGACTTATTCATTATAAAAAATAATTGATAAATTGCTAAAATTAATATATATTAAATAATATATAAATTATATATATGCTATTAGGAAAAACATATTAAATAAATATTCTACTACATATAATATTATAATAGTGGATAAAATGAATACTTTTCGAAATTCGTATAGAAATTAATGATAACTTAAAATATACATCTATAAATTGGATTATTCCTATCCACATATAGAATATATATTTAACGAGAGTACTTCGTTCGTAGATATTATGTACGTATAGCGTGTATGAAATGAATGCTAGTTAGTAACGATACTATATAGCTATGTAGTACGTATATATATATTTATACTTTATGGTTAATTACAATAGTTTCAAGTACATTATGTCCACTGCGAATATATAATTTAAAGAATATGAGCAGCGATATATATAATATATATATATATATAGATATACTATATTATTATATTACTATATATATATATTATATATATATATATATATATATATATATATATTATATTAATATAGATATATATATATATATATATAGTATTATATATATATATATTATATATATATATATATATATATAATATATATTTATTATAAATATATATTATAATTTATATATTAATATTGTATATATATTATGTATTTGAAATTATTTTGATAATACTTTCCGCAGGCGTATATGTAAAATATATTATAGTAATAAAACTAGCTACATGACAGATAGTTTAGCATATAATATATATAGTACAGGAATTATGTATTCTACTTTAGCTCATTATCTTAAACATTATATTTATTATCACTTATGACAAGGTGTATATCTAATCACTTATATATATAATGTTATTTATATAATATATTAATAATAATATATATAAGGTGATTTGAAAGTTCACACTATTATATGCTGATTCTGACAATAATACATAATAAGATTATGAGAAGAATAAAAGTTTTTAGCTTAATTAAAATATATTTCATTTCACTCTTAATAAAGGTTTACCTTTGAACTTAAACTTTCACTTATAAATATAAAAGAAAATTGTATTTTTTTTGCCAAACTTGTTTAAACGGATAAATATATATATAATATATATATAAATATATAAATTACTGATATTAATCATATATATATCATAAATATAAGTAACTCTAAAATTTCCCCTTGAATTAAAATCTAAGATAGTACAGAAAGATTTATATATTATATATATTATAATATATATATTTTAATATATATAATAATATATTATATAATATATAATATATATATATTAATGATAAATATATTTAATATATGCACTAACTAAATAACTACATTAAAGCCAATTATTATCTTTCAGGCAGCTACTAAAACAGTCACTATCAGATAAGAAAGTTAGGGCTAGTTATAACAGCACCAGTGGTATCATTAATAAGATTTTAGGGTTAATTATTATACGCACAAGTGAGTCAAACGAGCCCACACTAAATAATGGAGTTTTATACCCTTTTATAGGGGCTTCGAAGCCGATGGGGGACGGAGGGAGAGGAACGTTTCATACCCCGAGAGGGGATTATAGGTCAGAGCGATACCCCGTCGACACCCAAAAACCTAATATATAGAGCGTAGCTATTTAGTGAGTTCCGGAGAACCATCACACGCCCAGCTAAGGAGGGGATATAAGTCCACTCCCCCGATAGTCCACCTAGATGACGAGTGAGCACCAGACGCGCCGACTGCACATGAGAGTCTGGCGCGTCACTTTTCGTAGCTACCTCCGTGTCATCCTTATTCACGATATAAGTAAGTATACCCAAAAATAACATATACACACACCTCATAAGATGAGTTACTCTTGTGCTACCATCTATATATTCGTCACAACTCATCATCATTCTTCCAGCAACTCTCGGAATTAAATCTCAAAACCATGATATGATAGGTTAATTTGAATTTACTTAATAATACTCTACATATCTCATTAATATATAATATATTATTATATTATATTAATATCATCTAACACTACTTACTACTCTCTCTCTATTCTACTACACTTCTATACTCATCGTTAATAATACATAATATAATAATATATGCAGTATTAGCTCTACCTCTTCACTCCACCTCATCATCCGCTATCTCTTCACATTCATCACCTCCTATTAACTAACTCTGTAATCACTATCAATATCATACTCGTCATACTCTAATATGTAGTGCTCTACTGATGCTCGCTTCGTGAGAAGTATCACTGTTGTAGGTGCATATTATGTTCGCTATCGACTGTCTCGCTGTATACGAGGGTTGTTCGGTGACGATGTATCTTTTTCAATATAGCGATAAGTTCTTATAAATAAATTATTATGTATACATTATGATATTCCTTCCCACTTGTAAATCCTTTTTCTCACTTCAATTTCTCAAATGTGTAACGTCACATTATTTGTATTAAATACTATATCTTTTAATATAATATATATATACTTATATTATAATTTTCAGAAAGGCATATGAATGATATCCTACACTCCACGAGACATGTTACAGATTACCTCCAACTAATTATTATATTTATTAACTAGTATGAGTAACCATTACTCACTACTCACACCACACATACCTGAGAGCTCAACAGCGCTCACTATAATAACTATCATCCTACATCTATGAAACTCTCTCACTATGTTATCATATATCCTCTCATACCTACTCACTCCTATACCACTTACTATATAACTCTACTAGTATAATCGACTCGGCACTTATTTATACACACTACTATACAATATATACTACTACTATTAATGGATTAGTTATATAATTAACTACACAACTCTCACTACTTACTATCTATTAAATATACTAGTTATAAATTTATTTTATAAATTCACTTATGATTGGTATTGTAGTAGATGATATATGATTGTGTGCGTGGCTTAGTAGTATAAGACATGTTGTTCATGCTATTGATGAGGCTAGTATCTATCTAATGACGATACAATGAGCCAAATCAGATAAATACGAGACTACAACTTTCTAGTATCGTCAACAGATCACACAATGAGACCCCATGAAAAAGTCTGTCGAGCTTTGATATTAACAGATGGTCGAGACGTCATCATGTTCTGACATAATCGCGACAACTTAACATATTTCTTTACCTACTCACGAACGTTAAGCACACATTATGGAGAATGTAAAATAACAATATTAACCCCCAAAAAGCAAACAAGAATTATATAAAAAATATATAATAATAGTAGACTATAAAACTATGAGAAGTAAATACTCATTTATGATATATACGATAAGTAAATATGGCTAAATACTAAAGATACAGTGTGTGACCGCTGTAATATATACATGTTAAACGTTTAAGTATTTAATAGTACATATACTGAATTGTTAAGAAACGGTCATTCCTAATTCTCACCACTATACGCCGTGCGAGCACATATCTTCTCTGGCTAATGTTTAAATAATAAGTTACACCATAAGTCAATTTTATTTAATTTTTCTTTTATATATTCACCTAACAATAATTTAAATTAATTAATGAGATATAGAGAATAAGTTTATAATATTTATTTTTTGTTATATAGTTAAAGAAAAATTATTTTCTTCATCTCAATTTTACATTTAAAGTTTTTATTTTAATTTAGATCTGAAATATTTATACCTTGCAAATCGGACTTAACCTCCTTGCAGGTACCAATAATGTCACTGTAATATAAGGCGGAGTATATTATATAATTAAATATATAATATATATTTATTAAATATAATAATATATAGATAATATATATATATATACGTATATATATTACATATATATATATATATAAATATATATATATATATATATATTAAATTAATATATATATATATAAATATATATAACTTTATAATATATATATGTTTGGTATATTATTAATAATATTATTAATATTAATATATGTACGTTAGTCCATTGTATAGAAGATATAACATCCCAAAGAAAGCAAAATAATCAATCTATAATCAATATTAATAATACAACATAAAAATAAAAGTGAATGAGATATAATATATATAGAATTATGGACCTACATTATACTAAATGATTATTAGATATACATATTAATATTATATGTTACGTTATAAGTTATATGATAAAAAAATGATTAATATAATAAAAAGTTATATTATAGATTATAAATATATAAAGAATGAGGAACAGTTTTAAGTAGAGTATGCTCAGAACTAGTATAAAAATAAGAGCATACAACCACTATTCACAAAACATACGCAGAGATGAGTATTAGTATACATTCAGAATAGCGAATATTATACCATAACACACCACCTACTATAGACACAATAAAACAAAAGTACAATCAACTAGAGAAATATAAGTAACTATATGTTCCTCATTTATGAAGAACCTGTCATATTTGACAGATTGCAGATGCCTCAAATTTGAACACGGTTTAGGGAACCCAAATAAAACTAAACTGTGCTGATGATTAGCGGTGGTATATCTTTTGTGTGAGAGAATAATGAGATACAGTACTATGATATATAAATAATATAATATAATATATATAGACAAGATAGATATATAATAATATATAATATAACTATATATAATGTAAGAAACCAAAAGAGAATAAAGTATATATAACTTATTACTACTACTAATATATAATAATAATATATATAATATATATAAAGTAAAATATTTGATTAAAATAAAATGAATTTATACTATATCTCATACCTATAATATAATATAAATACGGTAATATAATTTAACTTACTTCTATATTGCCTCTTTTTCAACTATCATACTCATAAACACCTCTGCCCTCTCTCTCCCTCTCGCTCTCCTCTCCTTTCCTCTCCTTTCTCTGAATCTCTCTCCTCCCTCTCCTCCCTCTCTCTTCTCTCTCGTCTTCTTCGTCACTCTCTCGTCAATCCTCTTCTCCGCTCTCTCTCTCTCGTCTACTCTTCCTCTCGTCATCCAAACTATTGTCACACTCGACACCTGCGAAAAATGCGAATGCAAATGCATCGCTCATCACATACCACTCTGTGGGTGCCATTAACACCACAAATCAATGAAAAATTGAGTAAATAGATGACTCAATAAGCTTAATAATTAATGTATTTTACAGAATTGCCAATCCTATTTCAAATTTGACATATTATTATTCCAGTTTATATTAGGGAAGCATTAGCTCCTTCCTAATGCGACATGGTGATCCACGAACCTCCTGGACCTCAATATGTAACATCTCTCCTATAGTACTCCTTACCTTTATATAACTATATATATATCATACTCTACTAGATAGATATAATAAAGCATATATACGTAATATTATATAATAGGATATTATATATAATGATAGATTAGTAATAGTGATAGTATAATATAGTAACATAATGAATATGAGTAATAATAATATATGATATATTATATGTTAAATATTTGTATTTCATGTGCTCTCGTTAAATATTCTCATAACTATTTTAATGTACCTGAAAATTTATCTACATATAAAGTTACTATTTCTATACTTATATAATTGACATCATTTCTTTATTTCTAGTTTTATTTTGTTGATTTAGAGCACACACAAGATATTTTATGATTTATTTACATATCATGGATGCAGAAGGAGTAAATTTTCGTGTGTCTCCTGTAATGTTGGTTTTAAATATGTATAATGATTATGATGGAAATAATGCCTCGGTGTCAGGCGTGAATACAACTAAAACTTCTGATTCTGACAGTAGTGACGGGAAGAAAGTTAATGACAGGTAAGTTTAATTCAAGTAAATATGTGACAAACTTTATTTCTAAATATAAGTGCAGAATAACAATAGTTAAAAAGAAATTGTTTTAAATTTTCTCGAATTCAGTCCATTAGAGTTTTTTCTAAAAATGTATTAAGAAATTTAGTTTAATTATGTTTACAACTTCTTACTAAATCTTCATTGACAGAGAGAAACAAAACGCGAAGCGTCATAAGTGTGAAAAATGTAATAAAGGTTTTAAGCTCAAAAGTGCTTTAGCTGTTCATTATCGAACACACACTGGTGAAAAACCTTTCCAATGTCCAAAATGTCCAGCGAGGTTTAGCACTGACTTTAATAGGAGAAGACACTTTCTAGTCCATACCGATGAAAAATCGTTTCATTGTTCTGAGTGTGATAAATATATTAAAACTAAACAAAGTTTTGAAAGACATAAGAAAGTACACAACCGATGAAGGTTATCATTGTTCACTATGAAGACAATGGCTAAAAGTCAGTGTGCGTGTGAGAGGGTGTACAAGTGTATGTTTGTTCTATTCGAAACACCTAATGTTCAAAACTACATTCAAGTGTCCTCAAATGTAAAAAAGTTTTAATCACAAAGGTTTTAAGAGTGTATATTCCAGCATAAATTATTCAAAAAGCAAGCATAGTGTCTTCATTATGTTGTTTGATTTAGACACATATTATAATACGAATTGATATCGGCAAATATATATTCACTACCATATATTATAATATATATTATATATATATTATATATATATATATATATATATAATATATATATTATATATGCTATATATATATATATAGATAATATATATATATATATATATATATATATATGGAGAGAAGGATAATATAGATACCTATATAAGTAATATATATATATATAGGATATATATAAAGTAATATAATATATATATATATGGTACATTTGTCCTTCAAACAATGTTTATAAATTTAATGATTTACATGTAGTAGTACTTGATGGATAAGAACATGTTATAATTTTGTTCGTTTATTTGAAATGTTTTATATTTATTTTTTATAATGTTATGAAATGATGATAAGTTTATTTCCTTTTATTTTTAATTGTTTTATTATAATATATATACTATATATATAGATATAATATAGTATATATATATATATTAATATATATATTATAAACTATATATAATATATAGTATATATTATATATGATAATATATATATATAATATATATAAATATATATATAATACTAGGGTTCCATAATATGCAGCTATTTTCTATTGTATGTATGTAGTGTAACTTAGCAAAGATACATATATGAAAAAAAAGATTTTGGGTTACATCTGTCACCTTTAAAATTATTTAGAAAAGATTATCGATTTTATTAATATTCCCACATTGCAACGTTGCAAGTGTTTTCAAATAACATCGTGCATTAAATATATATAGAGCTATATATATATATTATATTATATATAGATATATATATATATATATAATATATATATATATATATATTATATATATATATATATATAGTGAGTAATATCGCAAAATCCGAATTAAAAGGATGTTACATAAAATTGTTACATATCGAAATATCGCTGAACCCTAAACCGTCTAATCATACACTGTGACGTGTTAAGTTGAAAATAGAGAGAACAGAAATGGTTCCCTCATGTTTCTTTGGATTTTCAAATCATGTTTATTTTTAATAGTTGTTTATTTTGTTTTCATTTTTTTAAATTATATTTTATTAAGGGGGCTCGAGGCCGACGGAAGACAGAGAGGGGGGGACGAAAGTCCCCCCCGTCGTCCGCCCGCTGAGGCCGAGAGAGACCCCTGACTCTTTTGACAATCTTAAATCTCTGATAGCTTTAAAGATATTTTCTTTAAAAAAATAAAAAAAAATTTGAATAATAAAAAACTTGTAAATCTATATTGCCTTGAAATAAGTGTCGAAAAAAAATCGGAGTATGACGATCGCTCGTTCGAGATATTAATCGAGCGTAACATACCTTTAAAGCGAAAGTTTGGTATATAGATATATATAATTTATTAAATTTATTTGACTATATATATATAGTGAGGTAAATATATATATATTATATATGTTTAAAGTAAATATATGTATATAAATGAGATACTGAAGATATACTAATAACTACAATATATATATATATATAGAATATTAATTACCTATAAAAGAAAAAATGTTATCTCGCCAATCATATAATTGACACATGGCGATCCATAAATGATGAATTTCTTTTTTATGTTTATTAGATTTACGTTTAAATAGGAATTCTGAAATACGCGAGTGTTAAATGAAATTATTTAAATTGACACTATTTTCACATAGCAAAGTAAAAAGAGTTTAAAGTATTTTCACATTAGAAGAACAAACTGTATAAATACTAACAGCTTATGAAATGAGACCATGCTCGAAGATGCAATAAATTTCAACAATGTTTTAATATTATAATTAATAAAAAATTAAATTATCTAATTTTATGGAATAATCTATTTGAAAGAATATTAAGTTGTCTTTCAAGTATTATAGGCAAATGTGTTTGAATTTATGCACACATTTTGCCAACGACAGAGTAAATATTGATTACGAATTATAGATATATATATATATATATATATATATTAATATATATATATATATATATATATATATAATATATGATAATATAATAATATATATATATATATATAATATTATATAATATATATATACTACTATATATATATATATATATCACGGCCCATTAGGGGCTCAGCGACGCGGGAAACATTATGCAAGGGGTAGTAGACATTTCCAATATTACCCAGGAGAGAATTGAGCGGGCGAGAAGAGAACCACACGCGCGACCACCAAATACCAGAAGAGCGGGGGTTACCACGGAAGACACCCAGACCCTCCCCGGAGGCGGGAATTAGTCCTACCCTTGTCATCCCCGGGAAAGCAAGACACCGGACTCCTGACATCGGAAGCGGTCTACCCTTAGGCGTAGCCGCTATCAGTAAGGCTAAAAAAAAAAAAACACTTTTTTATATTATTAAAAACTAATGAAGCTCACCACCAAAGGGAATTAGACGACACGCGCAGGATGACAAGAGTTAGTCAGAAGAATTCTCAGGCGCGTTACCGAAGAGAGACAGAAAGAAACTAGAGGAGGAGGAGAGGACATGAAGGCAATGACTACACACCACCACCCTACCGCGGGTATGTGAGTCTCCGGAACCCCCGCTCTTTGAGTTTATTTGCGGGTCGCGAGAAGAGGAGTCGGTCTATCCGCCCGCGCACCCTACGGAGGATATATGAAAGAGAACGAACACACACCCAGTCATGTCACACACGTAAGAAACGTTAACACGTCGACTCACAAGTCACTCACACTAAAAGACACACGCGGTAGAGAGATAAGAATATAAGCAGCAGATAGTATAATATATATATACTATAGATATAATATATATAGTATAAATAATATATATATTAATATTATATATAGTATAATATATTATATATATAGTATAATATATATATATATAAGTATATATAAGTAAGTAGTAATATAGATATAGTATTCAAATGTTTTGAATGGTTTATTCGAAATTTATTTCATAAATTTTATATTTTAGAATAACACATTTTAAATTAATTTGATACGTAAAACGTATATAAGATTAAATATTTCATTTTGAAAAATTATTTAATGAGAAATTTTGCCGAAGTCAGTGTCACTCTTACGTGTTCGAACAAACCGATATTTATAAAAATATGGCAGAGGGTAACAACACAATTATTCACGATAAACTTACGATGGAGGTGATAGGAAAAAAAAACAATCGGATATTGATAACATTACCTCAAACCGGACTATTACCGAAAAGAATGAGGCACATCTGTACCGTTAAAATATATATTTTAATTGATAGCTAATTATTGCAACCTGGATGTAGTATGCACGACTGAACTCCACATTCCCATTTGCAGTATCCAAACAACGCTACCAACTTAGTAAAGTAAGCGTTTTTCATTGGGCACTTTAGTTCATGGACGAAACCAATACGGAATGATGAAATTTTTGATTATTTTTAGTCCTCAAAGCAGTAGTCGGTGAAAGTCCAACCTGTGACGATAACTTTACAAGATATTTTCTTGGGAGTAGTGTTAATTACTGCTAGACATCAGTAAAAACGTCGTCAGTTAACAGAAATGGTCTCCCTCTGTTCTCTCGGATTTTGCATACCTTTTGCGAATTGAAAAATTTATCAGAATCAAGAATATCATATTTATTATCGACAAGTGTTCAGACTGACAGTACAGCCAGAGAAACGTGAATTCAAACATCTCTCTTACACGTTTGTATGATTTGCACGTGACATGCGTCTCGGCAATAAATACACGTTCGTCTTTGGAAAATCAATCCAACTTTCGCAAACCTTTGCTTTTTGTTTTTAATGGCTTCAGCCCGTTGAATTTGAGGACAGTGCTGCAACTAGACCAATATTATGGCCGAAAATATGCTTGACGGTATTAAGTTACCTACTCTATATCCTACTTGGTAGTATGTACACCTTATATGTGAAAATATATAATATACCTTTATATAATTGTAATATATTAATATATCATATAATATATATATTAAATTATGTATATATAATTATATATATATAATAATATATATATATATATAATATATATATATATTAATAATAATATTAGTAATATATATTAATATATTACTATAATATATATATAATATATATAATATATATATAATATTCAACTGTGTGTGTTTGGTGTTGTTATGTATCAGTATTAGTGTGTATTTGTGTGCGTTCTATAATTATTTATAACTGAAATTTTATAGTCTAATAATTCATAACAAATCAATATATATTTACAGAATTAAATAAAAATAATCTATAGTCTACATACTTGACCGTGTAATGTAATGAATAGCTAATAGATAAAGTTATATCCTTTACTCAGTTATCACACATACACTATCAACATCTTATAAATATACTATAATCTATATATATATATTATTACAATATATTACACATCTATAACCTAAACAACTATGATACATATTTAAAATTAAGCTACATATATTATATGTACTGAGATATAGTAAAATTATATAGTCCCACACATTATGAAGGCGTCAATCAATATCCCTTTATAAAACATCCTATTAAATAAAATATAGATATGAAAAATGTTTATATCAATATTTATTATATATATATATGTCTTAAGCATCTTGACTAGTGGTATAAAAAATAAGCATTAATAGATAAATAACAATATATATATAACACTACTCTTTTTCATTATCTATAACTTATATATATATATAATATATTATATATATATATATATATATATATATATATAAGTATACTATATATATATATATATATAATATATAATATAATTATAATATTAATATATACTATATATATAATATATATATATATACTATATATATATTATAGATATATATATATATATACTATATATAATATTATATATATATTATATATTACTATATATATACTATATAATATATACCACCATATATATATATTAGCCATATAATATATATAACTATATATATATATAAGTATATATACTATATGATATATATAATATATATATATATATATAATTATCATCTATATAATAACTAATTATAATATATATATTAAATATTATATATTATATATAATAATATTATAACTAATATATATATATAATTATATATATTTAACTATCATATATATATAGGACTTATTCTAGATATATATATATATATAATATATAATGTATATATTATATATATTAAATATATAATAATTATATATATTTATATATATATATAATATATATATATATATATAATAATATATAATATATATAATATATATATAATATTAATATATATATTATATATATATATATTATAATATAATATATATATATAAATATATATACTATATATATGATATATATAATAAATAATATATATTAATTATATATTATATTATATATTAATTATATATATATATATATATATATAATATAATAATATATATTATTATAAATTTTATTATCTAAAAGATTTTATTAAGGATTACTGCTCTTATAAATAATAATTAAAAAAATAATTGAGTATAATAAATATTTGCATAATTTAATTAAAGTAATATACGTTATGTCCAATCAAACCTTTAAAGGCTTAGCATATAAATATATATAATACTAGAGTAGATAACTATCTTTCCAAATCAACACTAACACTACATCACCTACACACACCTACTCACACACCACACAAACATACACTAACACAACATCATACTATATCATACTACCATCAATATACACTACGTATGCATCTTTTGGAATTCATTTTATCGGAAAGTATATTATTTTAACACATAATCTTATCATAATATTTATTACATAAGTATGTATTATACCCAATATAATAATATGTATTCACTCTAGGTAATATTAGTAATCGTGCCACCTTAATAAT
>JABUQX010069131.1:37500-47500 GCA_015478945.1 Trachelipus rathkii
TATATATATATATATATATATATATATATATTATATATTTATTAAAAAATATAATGTATATATATATATATATATATATATATACTATATATATATATATATTATTATATATATATATATATATATATATATATATGCATTTATATATATATATATCTGTATCTCGTTAGCTATAAATGTATCTCCGAAGTCCGCGTGACGTCAGACGCACACGTCACAGTCTCCGAGGCTGTAACTGTGACGTCATGGTTTAGTTATCATATATTTTTCGAGATATATATATATTATATATATATATATATAGTTATATATAATATATATAATATATATTATATATATACATAATATATATATATATATACTATATATATTATATTATATATATATATTCGAGATATATCATATATATATATATATGAAGTCGTTTGATTATTTATTAAACTTAAATATTGTTAAAACTTATTTTTATTTATTTCTATTTTTTGTCCTTTGTGGACAGCTACAAAAAAAATGTCACATGAAAATGATGAAAGTGCCTCAGTTTCAGGCAAGAATTCAACTGAATCTTTTGATTCTTACAGAAGTGATGAGAAGAAAATTAATGACAGGCAAGTTTAATTCACATAGATTCCATGCAAACTTTTCAGTTTTTCAAACATTCTTTCTTAATATAAGTATAGGTAATAATAATAATTAGCAAAAAAGTTCTAAAAGGTGGTATCATACTGATCACATTAGTGTTTCTTTTTCCAATATTGTTTTAAACAATTTAATTTGTGTTTATATGTTCTCTAAATTTCTTAAACAGAGAGGAAGATCACTCATATGATGAAAGAAAGACTTGGACTATGCTCTGGAGAGCTTCCTTTGCAAATGGAAAAATTGCAATAAAAGTGGTAGTCCTATGAAGAGTTTAACAACAGGTATTGTTATTGTATGTTAATAAAACTGGTAGTAAAAATTATATCATTATTTTATCAATATGCTAAGAAATAGATTAACAAAGAATATATGTAATAGATTACTCTTCAATTTTATATTTTTTAATACCAGGGTACGGGTGGTGAGCAGAAACTTATACACCCCACCAACCTATCACCCCCAACTGTCACTAATAAGGAAAATGTTATAAATTCATATGTATTTCTTAACTCTATATATGAAGAAATTTTTTTAAGGAAATTTAATTTAATTTTTTTGTTTTTAATTTAATTTAATTTAATTTCTATTTTACTCTTTTTTCCTTTTATATTTCTTTAATTTGATTATTTCTTACTTTTAATACATTAATTATTTTATCATATTAATTATTTTATTAATAATTTTATTTCTCTTATTGTATTTTTAGATATTCAATTTAATTAATTATAATTTTACTTTTCATTGTTGCCTATGTAATATTGAAGGTTAATAATTGATAAGCCGTATAGTAGTAGGGTATCCATTCCGGACACCGTGGGCAAAATTTGCCCACGGTGATTTTACCTTCCCTTGACCTTTTTTGAGCCCAATTTTTACCTGCCCTTGACCTTTTTTGACCTTTACCTTTTTGGGCTTGACCTTTTTTGAGCCCAAATTTTTTACCTGACCTTGACCTTTTTGGGCCTTTACCTTTTTGGGACTTTACCTTTTTTTCGACCAACCCTTTGGTCTTCCATGGGTCATTTTTGGCCCACGGTATTTTTTGAGAACCCTAATTTTTTGAGAACCCTAATTTTTTGAGAACCCTAATTTTTTGAGAACCCTAATTTTTTGAGAACCCTAAATTTTTTGGCAACCCTAATTTTTTGGCAACCCCAATTTTTTCGGCAACCCTGATTTTTGGCAACCCTTCGAAGAAGGGTTGCGCCAAACGGTTGCGTCAGCAACCGTTGTACGTATTACCCCCCTATTTTACGCCTCCCCTAATTTTTTCGACCGTGGGCAATTTTTGCCCACGGTAATTTTTGATCTTCCTTTAGGGGCTTAGCCCGTTTTTGATGTCTTAACCTTGTTTGACCATGATATTTCGGCCTTGACCTTGCCATATACCATGGGTCATTTTTTGCCCACGGTAATTTTTGCCCACCCTTTAGGGGCTTAGCCCTTTTTTGATGTCTTAACCTTGTTTGACCATGATATTTCGGTCACATCTATACACGCGCGAGCGCGCGCGCACACACACACACACACACACACACACACACAACACACACACACACCACACACCCACCCACTGGTATACAGTACATTTCACTATGAACTTACACTCCTCCATAGATTACTTGCACTTACATTTTTACACTTATAACACACATACAGAACACAAAACGACCAATCCTTTTGGTCTTCCATGGGTCAATTTTGACCCACGGTAATTTTTTGTCCTTCCTTTAGGGACTTAGCCCTATTTTTTGATGTCTTTACCTTGTTTGACCATGATATTTCGCCCTTGCCCTTGCCAGATACCATGGGTCCAATTTTGGCCCACGCTAAAGCTGATGGCTTTGATGGTTCCCAATCACCGTAATAAGTACCTAGTGATGTTCTTTAGTGGTTCTATGATTATTCTATGAGTGTCAGATGAGTGCCAGGTGAGTTGCCAATGAGTGCCAAGTGAGTGCCAAGTGAGTGCCAATGAGTGCCAAGTGAGTGCCACATAGTGCCAAGTGAGTGCCACTTAGTGCCAAACTGAGTGCAACTTTTTTCAAGCCTTTTCTAGACTCCCTGAGCCTAGAATAGCCCTAATACGGGTGTCTACCCCTAGGTTAAAAGGTATGAGGATTCGATTGTGTATATTACAACCTGCTAGGATGCTTCCTACTATGAGTTAGTCCTTTTCTGTCACTTATACACACTATGACACTTAATAAGCGCTTACACTCTCCATAGACCACTTACATTAAACCATATACACTTACACTCACTAACCCACACGCTAATGCACTTACACTTAAACACTCTACACACTCGGATATTTTGAATGCCTCAACATTAATGCCTCAGCATTGATGTCTCAGCATAAATGCCTCAGCATTGATGCCCAAACTTTGATGCTCCATCATAAATGCCTCAGCATTGTTGCTCAACCTTGAAGGTTCATCTTTGATGGATCGTCATCTTTGGATGCCCGTCCCATCTTTTGATGCCGCATCTTTGAGAACCATCTATATTGATGATCAATTCTCGTGAATCATCTTTGAATGGCTTCATCTCTACCCCCCCATCGTAGAAACAGAGTTATATATAATGTCTTAACCTATGTTATAGCTGATCACCTGGACGCAGCATGATCCTCCGCGTGAAGTCCCCCGAACCCGCGCCCGCAGGTGCGACCCGCCGGTTCCCGCCCGCCGCGTGCGCCCGCAGGCGCAATTTTCCGCGTACCCGCCCGCCGCGTGCGCACCGCAGGCACGCAATATTCCCGCGTACCCGCCCGCCGCGTGCGCCCGCGGCGGGCGGGGATATAATATAATGAAATATAATATAATATATATATAAATATATATATATATTATACTATATAATTATATATTATAATTATATATATATATATATATATTATATATATATATATATATATATTATAATATATTAATATATATATATATATACTTATATATATATATATTACCTATGAGTCTTCATTTTTTATTTATACTTAAACATTTCAAAGATTTTCTTTCAAATATACTATGAGTCATTCATTTTTATTTCATAACTTAAACATTTTTTATTAAAAACATTTTCGCGAACCTAAAACTGTAACTCATTACAGACCTATTATTTAACACATATATTTATTAACATTATTTTTACTTAATACTTTTTACTTAATACTTTTTAATTTATAATTTTTTAAAAATTGTATGTAAGAAGAAAAAATCCAGAGTGTCTGATATATAATTTTTTATTTTAACTACAAATTGTACGAAATTTAATTAAAAACATTAACATTTATACTAAAGCAGTAAATCAGTAAATCAATAGAGGTGTGACCTAAACACCAAGGGGTATTAGTATGCTTTTGTTTTACTGCTTTACTGCTTAAACTCATGTTTTACTGCTTTACTCATGTTTTACTGCTTTAACTCATATGTTTTACTGCTTTAACTCATGTTTTACTGCTTTAACTCATATGTTTTACTGCTTTAACTCATATATTTATTAACATTACATACCTTAAAGCAGTAAATCAGAAATAATAAGGTGCGACCTAGCAACATAGGGATTAGTATGCTTTTGTTTTACTGCTTTACTGCTTTAACTCATGTTTTACTGCTTTAACTCATATGTTTTACTGCTTTAACTCATATATTTATTAACATTACATACCTTAAAGCAGTAAATCAGTAAATCAATAGAGGTGTTACCTAACACCAAAGGGGGATTAGTATGCTTTTGTTTACTGCTTTTACTGCTTTAACTTTCTGCTTTACTGCTTTAACTTTCTGCTTTACTGCTTTAACTTTCTGCTTTACTGTTTTAACTTTCTGCTTTACTGTTTTAACTCATATATTTATTAACATTATGTTTTTTATTTTGTTTTAATACTTTTTATTTATTTTATTATTATTTTTATTTATTTTTATTATTATTTTTATTATTTATTATTTTAATTTTTATTATTATTTTTAATTATTTTTATTATTTTTATTATTTTATTTTTATTTTTATTATTATACTTAGTGTTATTTACTTCATGCCTATTGTTATTATTATTTTAGAACACACATTCACTATGACAACTTATACACACATTCGCTATGACACTTATACACCATTCACTTATGTCCCCCCCCAACTTACATTTACCCATAGACACTTACATTTACACTTTATACACACGCGGTCACACACACACACACACACACAGCAACACACACATCACACAACACAACACTTCACTTATTACACACATTCACTATGACATTATATCACAGCATTCACTATGGACTACTTACATTTACCCATAGACTCTTACATTTACACTTATACAACCACACACAGATTTACTTAACACACAGAGATTTTCTTACACTCACACAGATTTACTTACAAACTCAAACACAGATTTTAATTTACAACACGCACACTCACTTACACATATAACCTATAATTTATTAAAACATTTATGTTTTAATTAAACACGTACAAAAAATTTTTAAAAAAATATTTAAAAACCTCATTCAAATATAACTAAAATTATTTCAAGTTTCTTAAAACTTCTATAATAAATCAATCATTACCTTTGAAGAATTTATTATTATTATTAACTGTTAATACTTTTTGTTTATAATTTTATAACTATCAAGTTTTAAAATAACTTTTGCTAAAATTTATGAAAATTTTATTAAATAACATATATTTGACGTACCTTAAAGCAATTAAAATCAGTAAATCAGTAAGGTCAGCCCCTAGAACCCCTCTACACCAAGCTATGCGGCGTTATGTTCTATTGACTTACTGCTTAACATCATCTTTAGCCATGTAATAAGTATATAAATAACAAAATAAGTTCTTTCTGCTAACATAACATTTATTTTTATTAAAATCTTTTTAAGTTCTTTATTTAAAATAACATTATTCACTTACATTTAATATTTATTCCGCTCGATGTAACTAAAAATATTTTAAAGTTTTTTTAAATAATTCGGATTTTCTTTATTATTATTATTATTATCTATGTACACATTGACAATCCATCACGAGAAAACACAACAACCCGCACTCCTTACAAATACGAAACTGACCTCTCTCTCTCTGTAAGATGTGCTGAAATAACTACTTCAGGCCTAAAATTTAGGATAATCTTTTTTGTATCCCGGGGCGATTTAGACCTAATTCCCAGGTCAAAATATATTCAAACTGAACCTTTTTTCTGTTAAAATGTGTGCAATGAAATAACTACTTTAGGCCTAAATTAGGATAAGCCTTTTTGTATATCCCAGGCTGATTTAAGCCTAATACCAGGTCAAAAGGTAATTCCGGTATAGAAAAGAATCGAGAATCAATGTTATTATTGATTTTTTTAAATATATTTTCAAACTGAAACATGCTGGGTCGGTAACATCCTTTAAGCAGGTAAGAAGGAAATGTTTTACTTACTTGTGAGTGGACGGAGAAATCCTTATCTCTATATGACCCCGTATGTGATTGGGTCGAGAATTATTTTATCGCTTTTTTTGGTTTTACGTATGTAAAAACATTGTTTTTTCATATCCTGAACCTTATCTCTGATTGGATGAAAATTAACTTTGTTCTTTGTTTTAGATCCAAACTCATTTTAAATCATACTCGTTTTGGCTTTTTGTAAAGCGGTGCACAAGTTCTCTGGTTTTGTAATAAAAGTGCTCTATTTTTCACTAAGGTGATATCATTGAACCCCTTAACAATGTATACCCTAAAAAAGACATTATCCAGTGGGAACTCAAGATCCCAGGAGTAGGGTTTCATTCTTATATAAAAAAAAAAAACCCGATGGATTTGAATTTTTCAAGTGTGCTACCCAATCACCCTGTTTATAATACCAAGCGTATTTTCATGAGTCCAGATAAATTACTTTGTATATGTAATCACACTGAAAAGTGGCTTACAGAATACTTTAAACCAAGTTCAGCTTTAAATTGGACCGAAACAGTTATAGCCTGTGCGAAGAAACCAGTGATAAGCAACTTACTCAAGCATTTTATAAACATCAAAACATAAAATGAATTTGAAAGTTAGATTATGGGAGAGAAATAATGAAACAGCGGTATTTGAACCTACAACATTTGGATTCTACATTTCAGGCCCTAACGCAGATGAAATATATGTTAGAGGTACGTAAGCGCATGTTAATACAGCTGAAGAAGACATATGTGTTATCTAATTTACGTAACCGTAATTCATTACATGTTATACCAAGAATACTACGCAATTAAGAAAACCCTGATCGATGATCCTACGGTTATCATCGACCGCTTCCTAAGTTCTATAGACGTACAAAAATTCATTTATCTACTTAGAAAACAATGGCAAGAATGTATTTATGCAGGTGACCCAGAATGTAAATATACTATGATATCTGAGCGGGAACTTTTTACGTATGTGTTAACTGAAGGTATTACTGAGACACGAAACTATATCATCGACAATGATATAAATGATTGGCAAATTTGCAAAAGATTTAGAGAATTTTAATATAAAATAATCATAAACATTATGTAAAATGTATGTGGAAGTGTTATATATATAATATATTCCTGTTATTAATTAATGTGAACCTTTATATATATCATTGTAAATATATTTAACACTCTTGTATATTTTTAATTTCAGCCTTAATATATATATATATATATATATATTTATATTGATATATATATTATATATATAACTATATATATATATATATATATATATATTATATTATTATATATATATATATATATATAGTTATATATATATATATATATATATATATATATATAAATTACTGTAAGATAATGATTATTAAATTCTAATTATATAGTAAAGTTTTTATTATCCTATTTTTTATCTTTCTTAAAATAAATAATTTACATGTATGTTAAGGTTTAAATAAACGAGCCCCAAAGGTTCAGATATGAAAAACTGTTTTTATACGTAAAACCAAAAAAAGCGATAAAAATAATTCCTCGACCAATCACACTTACAGGTCATAGAGATAAGGATTACTCCGTCCACTCACAAGAAAAGTAAACATTTCCTTCTTACCGATCCAGCATGTTACCGATCCAGCATTTTTCAGTTTGAAATATATTTATAAAATTAATAATAACATTGATTCTCCATTCTTGTCTATACTGGAATTACCTTTTAACCTGGTATTAGGCTTAAATCAGCCTGGGATACAAAAAGGCTTATCCTAAATTTAAGCCTAAATTTAGGCCTAACGTAGTTATTGCAACCACATTTTACAGAAAAAGGTCAGTTTGAAATATATTTTGACCTGGAATTAGGTCTAAATCGCCCCCGGATACAAAAAGGATTATCCTAAATTTTACAGAAAGAAGTTATTTCAACACATTTTAACAGAGAGAGAGGTCAGTTTCGTATCTGTAAGGATGCGGGTTGTTGTGTTTTTTCGTTGGTGGATTGTCAATGTACATAGATAATAATAATAATAATAAGAAAATCCTAAATTAAATTTAAAAACTTTTGAAATATTTTTAGTTAACATCGAGCCGGAATAATATAAATGTAAGTGAATGAATTGTTATTTTTAAATAAGAACTTAAAAAAGATTTTAAATAAAAATAAATGTTATGTTTTAGCAAGAGAAGAACTTATTTGGGGTTATTTATTATACTTAATTACATGGCTAAAAGATGTGTAAAGCAGTAAGTCAATAGAACATAACGCTGCATAGCTTGGTGTAGAAGGGGTGCTAGGTGCTGACCTTACTGATTTACTGATTTATTGCTTTAAGGTATGTAAAATATATGTTTTTAATAAAATTTCATTTTTTGTAAAAAGTATTTTAAAACTTGATAGTTATAAAATTTTAAACAAAAAGTTTAACAGTTAATAATTAATTTCCTTTGTTCAAAGATAATGATTAATTTATTATAGAAGTTTTAAGAAACTTTGAATAAATTTTAGTTATATTTGAATGAGTAATAAAAATGTACGTGATTTCCTTGAATAAATTTTAATAAATTATACGTTATATGTGTAAGTAAATCTGCGTGTGTAAGTAATCTGTGTGTGAAGTGTAAGTAAATCTGTGTGAGGGTAAGAAAATCTGCGTGTGTAAGTAAATCTGTGTGTGGTGGTATAATGTGTAAATGTAAGTATCCTATGGGTAAATTGTAAGTGTCATAGTTGAATGTGGGTGTTAAGTGTCATAGTGAAATGTGTGTATAAGTGAAAGTTGTGTGTGTGTGTGGGTGTTGTGGTGTGTGTGGTGTGTGTGTGGTGTGTATAGTGTAAATGTAAGTGTTCTAATGGGTAATGTTAAGTGACATAGTGAATGTGTGTAATAAGTGTCATAGTAATGTGTGTATAAGTGCATAGTGAATGTGTGTTTCTAAATAATAATAAACAATATGGCATGAAGTAAATAACACTAAGTATAAAAATAAAATAAAAATAAAATAATAAAAATAATAAAAATAAAAAAAATAATATAAAAATAAAAAATAATAAAATAATAAAATAATAATAAAATAATAAAAATAAAATAAAAATAATAAAAAAAGTATTAAAACAAAATAAAAAACATATGTTAATAAATATATGAGTTAAAATAGAAAAGCAGAAAGTTAAAACAGTAAAACAGAAAGTAAAGCAGTAAGCAGAAAGTTAAAGCAGTAAAAGCAGTAAAACAAAAGCATACTAATTCCCCCTTGGTGTTAGGTCACACCTCTATTGATTTACTGATTTACTGCTTTAAGGTATGTAATGTTAATAAATATATGGAGTTAAAGCAGTAAAACATATGAGTTAAAGCAGTAAAACATGAGTTAAAGCAGTAAGCAGTAAACAAAAGCATATAATCCCTATGTTCTAGGTCACACCTCATGATTACTGATTTAACTGCTTTAAGGTATGTAAATGTTATAAATATATGAGTTAAAGCAGTAAAAACATGATGGTTAAAGCAGTAAAACATGAGTAAAGGCAGTAAAAACATATGAGTTAAAGCAGTAAAACAATGAGTTAAAGCAGTAAAAAAAAGCATACTAAATACCCCCTGGTGTTAGGTCACCCTCTATTGATTTACTGATTAACTGCTTTAAAGCTATATAATGTTTAATGTTTTTAATAAAATTTCGTACAATTGTTGTAAAATAAAATGATTATATATCCAGACACTGCTGGAATTTTTTGCTTCTTACATACAATTTTTAAAATTAATAAATTAAAAAGTATTAAGTAAAAAGTATTAAGTATAAATATAATTTTAATAAATATATGTGTTAAATAATAGGTCGGTGTAATGAGTTACAGTTTTTGGTTCGCGAAAATGTTTTTATAAAAAATCTTTAAGATGAAA
>JABUQX010069131.1:60000-70401 GCA_015478945.1 Trachelipus rathkii
TTTCTGACCGCCACGTTGTTTCCTGAGCCCAATTTTACCTGGCCTTGACCTTTTTTGGCCTTGACCTTGACCGACCTTGACCTTTTTTTGGCAACCCTAATTTTTTGGCAACCCTAATTTTTTGAGAACCCTAAATTTTTTTTGAGAACCCTAAAATTTTTTGAGAACCTAATTTTACGAGCAACCCTAATTTTTTGGCAACCTTAATTTTTCGGCAACCCTTCGAAGAAGGGTTGCGCCAAACGGTTGCGTCAGCAACCGTTGTACGTATTACCCCCCTATTTTACGCCCCCTAATTTTTTCGACCGTGGGCCATTTTTGCCCACGTAATTTTTGAATCTTCCGTTTTAGGGGCTTAAGCCTATTTTTGAATGTCCTTTACCTTGTTTGACCACCTTGCCCAGAGAATACCATGGGTCATTTTTGGCCCACGCTAATTTTTTACCCCCTCGTGGGCCCCCCCGTCACATATTTCGTTCCTAACTTGTACGTGTATGGACCTACCTAACTTGAAACACCTACACACATAACCTATCAAAACCTATCATAACCTATACCATCCACACACACACACACACACACACACACACACACAACACACACCACACACACACCCACTTATACACACTTTCACTATGACACTTACATTTACCATAGACACTTACATTTAACAACTACACACGTGCGCGTGCGCACGCACATACACACCCTTGACAGATACCATGGGTCAAATTTGACCCAGGGTAATTTTTTGTCCTTCCTTTAGGGCTTAGCCCTATTTTTTTGATGTCTTAACCTGGTTTGACCATGATATTTCGCCTTTGACCTTGCCACATACCATGGGTCAATTTTGGACCCACGCTAAAACTTGATGGCTTTGAATGGTTGCAATCACCGTAATAAGTATTCTAAGTGATGTATGCCATAAGTGTTCTAATGATTTATTCAATGAGTATTAGATGAGTGCCAAGTGAGTGCCACGGAGTGCCAATGAATGCCAAGTGAGTGCCACATAGTGCCAAGTGAGTGCAACATAGTGCCAACGGAGTGCCACTTTTTTCAAGCCTTTCTAGGCCTCCCCTGAGCCTAGAATAGCCTAATAGGGGTGTCTAACCCTTAGGTAATAAGGTATGAGGAATCGAATTGTGTATATACAATCTGTTAGAATGCTTCCTACTATGAGTTAATATTTTTTATAACACTTATAAGCACTTACACTCTACCATAAGAACACTTATCATTGAAACATATACACTTACACATTCACACCCCACACAGGTACACCTTCACTTACACTCACCACAACTGCGATATTTGATGGACTCAGCAATTAATGCCTCACAATGATGCTCAGCCATTAATGCCGAACAATTGATGCCTCAGCATTAAATGCCTCAGATTGATGCTCAGCATTAAGTCTCAGCAATTGATGCCTCCAACTTCTGAATAGGTTCATCTTTGATGACTCATCTTTTTGAATGACGTCATATTTGATACCATCTATATTGATGATTCATCTTTGATGAAATCAACCTTTGATGGCTCATCTCTTCCCACATCATAAACAGGGTTAATATTAATGTCTTCCCAAGTTCATAAGCTGCCCACCAGGCGCGCAGCAAAGCCCCTCCCCGCAAAAGGATTGGAGGGCACCGCACCCGCAGGTGTCGACCCGCCGCGCGAGTGAAAAATATATATACTATGATTGAATTTCATTTTTACTACAATTGTACGATTTTTATGTTAAAAACATATACTTTAACCATACTTAAATGCAAGTAAAGCAGTAAAAACAATAGAGGTGTTAATTACCTAACACCTAGGGGATTAGTATGCCTTTGTTTTACTGCTTTACTGCTTTATACTTTCTGCTTTACTGCTTTAACTCAATGTTTTACTGCTTTAAACTTTCTGCTTTACTGCTTTAACTCATGTTTTACTGCTTTAACCTCCTGCTTTACTGTTTTATAACTCTCTGCTTTTACTGTTTTAAGCTCTCTGCTTTACTGCTTTTTAACTCATATATTTATTAACTTATTTTTTCTTTTATAATTTTTTATTTTGGTTTTAATACTTTTAATTTATATTTCTAGTTTTATTTTTGTTTTAAAAACTTTTTTTATTTTTAATTTGTAATGTAAGAATAAAAAACACACAGAGTTTCTGTTTAATATAAACTTTTATTTTAATAAAATTGTACGAAAATTTATTAAAAACAATCTTTACATACCTTAAAGCAGTAAAGCGTAAAAAAAATAAGAGGATGTTAATTACCTTAACACCTAGGGGATTATAGTATGCCTTTGTTTTTACTGCTTTACTGCTTTAACTTTCTGCTTTACTGCTTTAACTCATTGTTTTACTGCTTTAACTTTCTGCTTTACTGCTTTAAACTCATGTTTACTGCTTTAACTCTCTGCTTTACTGTTTTAACTCTCTGCTTTAACTGCTTTAACTCATATATTTTGTAACAAAAAATGTTTCATTCTATTTTTTTTTAATTTGTTTAATAATTTTTATTTACTCATTTCTATTTTTATTTTTGTTTTAATCTTTTTTTTTTAATTTGTAATGTAAAAATAAAAACACACACAGAGTTTCGGCTATATAAACATTTTATTTTAAATAAAAATTGTACGAAATTTTATTAAAAACATATACTTTACAACCCTTAAAGCAGTAAAGCTGTAAAACAATAGAGGTGTTTCATAGCAACAAGGGGATTAGTATGGCTTTGTTTTACTGCTTACTGCTTTAACTTTCTGCTTTACTGCCTTTAAACTCATGTTTTACTGCTTTAACTTTCTGCTTTACTGCTTAACTCATGTTTACTGCTTTAACTCTCTGCTTTTAACTCGTTTTAACTTTCTGCTCTACTGTTTTAACTCTCTGCTTTAACTTGCTTAAACTCATATATTTATTAACACATTTATGTTTTCTTTATTTGTTTTTATTATTATTTTAATTATTTTTCATATTATTTTTATTATTATTTATTATTTTATTTTTAATTATTTTTATTATACTTAGTGTTATTTACTTCATGCCTATTGTTATTTACTTCATGAACACACAGTACACACAATCACACACACACACACACACACACACACACACAGCACACACACACACATACACACACACACACAACACACACCACACCTTAGCAATTATACACACACATTCACTATGAAACTTATACACACATTCACTATGACACTTACATTTACCATAGACCTTACATTTACAACTTATACACAGCGGTCACACACACACACCACCACTTACACTATACACACATTCACTATGATACTTATACACACACATCCACTATGACACTTACATTTATCCATAGACACTTCATTTACACTTACACTCACACAAAGATTTACTTACACTCACACACAGTTTTACTTACACTCACACACAATTTACCTACACACACCAGATTTAACTTCCGCGTTGTATTCTCTTTACACACACAACACACACACACAACACACACAACACCACACATCACAGAACACACACACGCACAGTCACTTACACATATAACGTATAAATTTATTAAACATTTTATGTTTTAATTAAACACGTACATTTTATACTTACTCATTCAAAAATATAACTAAAATTAATTTCAAAGTTTTCTTAAAACTTTCTATATATAAATCAATCATTATCTTTTGACAAAGAATTTATTATCTTTCCTGTTAATACTTTCTGTTTATAAATTTTTAACTATCAAGTTTTAAAATACTTTTTACTCAAATTTTATGAATTTTATTAAAAACATATATTTTTACGTTAACTTAAAGCAATAAATCAGTAAATCAGTAAGCCCAGCCCTAGCACCCCTCTACATCAAGCTATGCCACGTTTTTTTCTATTGACTTACTGCTTTACATCAACTTTAGCCATGTAATAAGTATAAATAACAAAATAAATTCTTCTCTGCTAACATAACATGTATTTTAATTAAAATCATTCTAAGTTTTTATTTAAAATAACAAAAATTATTCACTTACATTTATATATTCACTCGATGTTAACTAAAAATATTTCAAAGTTTTTTAATAATTCGGTTTTCTTTATTAATTATTATTATTATCTATGTACATTGACAATCATCTCACGAGAAAAACACATACAACTCCGCACTCCTATACAGATACGAAACTGAACCTCTTCTCTCACTGTAAAATGTGTTTGAAATAACTACTTTAGGTCTAAATTCTAGGATAATCCTTTTTGTAACCCGGGGCGATTTTAAGCCTAATTCCAGGCAAAATATATTTCAAAATGACCTTTTTCTGTAAAATGTGGTGCATAAACTACGTTAGGCTAAATTTGGCTAATTTAGGATAAGCCATTTTTGTAGATGGGAAATAATTTAATCCAATACCAGGTCAAAAGGTAATTCCCGTAAAGACAAGAATCATTGTTATTTATTAGAATATAATTCAAACTGAAACATGCTGGATCGGTGAAAGATCCTTTAAGCAGGTAAAAAGAAAATGTTTTCCTTACTTTTGATTGGTCGGGGTAATCCTTATCTCTATATGACCCTCGTATGTGATTGGTCGAGAATTATTTTTATCGTCTTTTGAAAAATAACTTTGTTCTTTAAAACTTGTATTTGATCAGGTGTGTGTTTTATTATCTTTTAGAACCCAACTCATTTTAAAATCATAGTCATTTAAGCTGTTAAGCGGTGCACAAGTTATCTGATTTGTATTAAAAGTGTTTTATTTTTACTAAGTGTATTTTACAAAGATGTATATCATACTTACATTGAGGAATAATTATTAATTTCACTAGAATAGATAATAATTAATTCACTAGTTCATAAGCTAACCACCAGGGCTCAACATGAGCCCCACCCAAAGGCAGCCAACCCCGCACCCGCTGGTGCATCCCGCCGCGGTCCCGCCCGCCGCGTGCGCCTGCAGCGCAATTTACCGCGTTCCGGCCCGCCGCGTGCGCCCGCAGGCGCAATATTTTCCGCCCGCCGCCGCCGCGTGCGCCCGCAGCGCAATATTCCCGCGCGAAAAATAGAAATATTATATATATAATAAATATATATAATTATATATAATATTATATATATAGTATACATATATATATAATTAATATTATTATATATATATATAATATTATATGTGTGTGTGGGTGTGTGTGTGTGAGTGTAAGTGTCTATGTGTGAATAAGAGATATAGTGTATGTGTGTATAGTGTAAGTGATAAGTTTCTTGGTAAGTGTACCTGCTGTTATAAGATGAATCCATTAAATATAGGTAGTATCAAAAAGATGACCATCAAAAGATGAGTCATCAAAGATGAAACCTAACCAAAGCTGAAGTACCTAAAGCTAATTATTAAAGTTGAGGCATCCAAGCTGATGCATCAAAAAGCTGAGGCAATCAAAGTGAGGCATCAAAAGCGAGACATCAAAGTTGAGGCAACAAAATCTGGGGCATCAAAGTTGAGGCGAACAAAAGCGGAGGCATCAAAGTGGGGCATCAAAAATATCGAGTGGGTGGATCGTAATGTGTAAGTGTGTATGTGTGTGTGTTGTGTGTGTGTGTGTTGTGTGTGTGTGTGGTGTGTGTGGTGTGTGTTTGCGATGTGTGTATTGTGTTTCAAATAATAATAACATGAGATGAGTAAATAGACACTAAAGTATAATAAAAAAAAAAATAAATGTTTTTAATAATTATACGTTATATGTGTAATGAAGTGTGTGGTGTGTGATGTGTGCATGTGTGTCTAAATAATATAACAATAGGCTGAAGTAAAATAACACTAAGTATAATAATGGAAATAAAATAAAATGGTTTTAATAAATTATACGCTATATGTGTAAGTGAGTGTGCGTGTGAGTGTGTGTGTGTGTGTGTATGTGTGTGTGTGTATGTGTGTGTGTGTGTTTCTGTATGTGTGTTCTAAATAATAATAACAATAGGCATGAAATAAATAAACACTAAGTATAATATAAATAAAAATAAAAATGTTTAAATAAATTAATACGTTATATTCCTACTATGTGCGGGGTGTGTTGGGTGTGTGGGTGTGTGTGTGTGTGTGTTGTGTGTGTGTATGTGTGCTTGTGTGTGTGGTAAGTGTGTTCCTAAATTTTTCATTCGCGCGGGAATATTGCGCCTGCGGGCGCACGCGGCGGGCGGGAACGCGGAAATATTGCGCCTGCGGGCGCACGCGGCGGGCGGGAACGCGTAAATATTGCGCCTGCGGGCGCACGCGTGGGCGGGGACGCGGCGGACGCCACCAGCGGGTTCGGAGTTGGCTGCCTTTGCGGGTGGGGCTCATGCTGTGCCCTGGTGGTTAGCTTTATGAACTAGTGAATTAATTATTATCTATTCTAGTGAAATTAATAATTATTCCTCAATGTAAGTATTTATTATAAATATGATATACACTTAGTAAAAATAAAAAACACTTTAAATACAAATCAGATAACTTTGTGCACCGCTTAACAGCTAAAAATGACTAATGATTTTAAAATGTTTGGGTCTAAAAGAAAATAAAACACACACCTGCTCTCAAATACAAGATTAAAGATGACAAGACGGCTGTTAAGTTTATCAATTGGACAAGATGCGATTTGTATTATTATAAGCTTCTCTGACCAAGATCACATGACAGAGGTCATATAGAGATGGAGGATTACCCGACCGAAGCTCACTAAAGTTAATGGAAAACGAATTGTCTTTTTACCTGGCTTTAAAGGATCTTACCGATTTCCCAGCATGTTTCAGTTATTTGAAATAATATTATAAAAAATAATAATATCAATTGATCTTGTCTATATGTACGGGAATTATACTATCTCTTTTTGTCGACCGTGTATGTAGGATTGAAATTAAAGTCATGCCATCTACAAAAGGCTTATCCTAAATTGTAGGCCTTATAAGTTAGCAGGGCCGAGTAGGACGGTAGTTATTGCATGCACGCATTTAACAGAAAAAGGTCAGTATGAAAATATATTAATGACCTGGAATTATTAGGCCTTAAATCGCCCTCGGTTAACAAAAAGGATATCCTAAAATTTAGACGACTAAAGTAGTTATTTCCAACACATTTTAGGCAGAGTGAGAGTCATGTATTGTGCTGCTGTACAGGAGTGCGGGTTGTTGTGTATTCTCGTGATGGATTGTCAATGTACATAGATAATAAATAATATCGTAATCAAAGACCACGAATTATTTAAAAAAACTTTGAAAATATTTTTAGTTAAACATCGAGGTGAATAATATGAGAATGTAAGGTGGAATATGGTTGTTATTTTTAAATAAAAGACTTAGAATGATTTTTAATAAAATACATGTTATGTTTACAGAGAAGACTTATTTGTTATTTTATACTTATTACAATGGCTAAAGATGATTGTAAGCAGTTAAGTGAATAAGAACAAAACTCACGTGGCATAGCTTTGAATAGTTAGAAAGGGTGCCCTTAGGGGCTGGCCTTTTATTTACTGATTTACTGTAATTTGAGTTGGGCTTTAAGGGACGTTAAAATATATATCTTGTTTTTAATAAAATTTCATAAATATTTTAGTAAAAGTTAGTTTTAAAAACTTTGATAGTTATACGCAAATATTTTAATAAACGAGAAAGTATTTAACGAGCGTTTAATAATGAAATTCTTGTGGTCTTCTCTAAGGGGAGATAATGATTAGAACTGTTTTTACTGGTCTAGAAGTTTAGCGAGCAAAACTTGAGAGATAGATTTTTTGAGGGTGTTATATTTTGATATTAGAGTTGTGAATGATGACTATGTTGTACGTTATGGTTATAACTTAAATGTACTCGAATTAGTGGTTTTGAGACTAAATTATTATCGTGTTGAGAGTTGTGATTTATGTGCGTAATGTTGGGTTGTGGTGCGATGGGAACTTGGGTATGTAGTTGGGGTGTGATCGTGTGTTGTGTGTTGTTGTGTGATGAGTGCGGTTTGTGGTGGTGAGTTTTGTTGGTGTGGTGGTATGGGTGTTTGTGTTATAGTAGGATCTGATGTTGGTGAGCGAGAGGCGTTGATGTATATGTTAAGGTATTGGTGTCTGTATTGTGTGGTGGTGTAGATGAAGATTGTTCCTTGGCTGATAGGGCTTTGTGAGATCAAGTAAAATCTGTGTGAGTGTAAAGTAATCTGTGTGATGGTGTAAGTGTAAAATGTAAAGTGTCCTATGGATAAATGTAAGAGTCATAGTGAATGTGTGTGTAAATAAGTACGATAGTGAATGTGTGTATAAGTGTAACGTGTGTGTGTGGTGTGGTGTGTGAGATGTGTATAGTCGTAAATGTAAGTGTCTATCTATGGTAATGTTCGTCAACGTGACACTGTGTGTATAACGTGTCATAGTGAATTGTGGTGTATAAGTGTAAGTGTGCTTGTGTGTGTGTGTGTGTGTGTGTGGTGTGTGTGTGTGTGTGTGTGTGTGTGTGTGTGTGTCGCTGTGCTGTCGTGGGTGTGTTTTGTTATGTGGTGTTCCTCAATATAAATTAACAATTGATGATGGCATGTTTAGGGAAGTAGAATATAGCACTAGGTATAGTTCATACAATACTACTCAAAGAATAGAAGAGGATGCTTACCAACATAATAAAATAATAATAAAATAAATAAAAATAATAATAAAAATAAATAAAGAAAACATAATGTTAATAAAATATATGAGTTAAAGCAGTAAAGCAGAGAGTTAAAACAGTAAAGCAGAGAGTTAAAGCAGTAAAGCAGAGAGTTAAAAGTATAACATGAGTTAAAGCAGTAAAGGAGAAAGTTAAAGCAGATAAAACATGGTTAGCAGTAAAGCAGAAAGTTAAAGACAGTAAAGCAGAAAACAAAGGCATACTCCCTAGGTGTTTTAGGTAATAACCAACCTCTATGTTTTAACACTTTAACTGCTTTAAGGGTTGTAAGTATAATGTTTTAATAAAATTTCGTACAATTTTTATTAAAATAAAAAATGTTTTTATAGACCGAAACTCTGTGTGTTTTTATTCTACATTACAAATTAAAAATAAAAAAGTATTAAAACAAAAATAAAAATAGAATAATAAAAAAGTATAAAAGCAAATAAAAAAATACTAAAAGAAAACATAATGTTACATAAATATATGAGTTAAAGCAGTAATGCCGGAGAGTTAAAACAGTAAAGCAGCAAGTTAAAAAGCAGTAAACCATGAGTTAAAGCAGTAAAGCAGAAGGTTAAAGCAGTAAAACAATGAGTTTTAAAGAGCGTAAAGCAGAAAGTAAAGCAGTAAAGCAGTAAACAAAGCATACTAATCCCTAGGTGTTAGGTAAAATAGGTCTTTGTTTTACTGCTTTACTGCTCTTCAGGTATGTAAGTATATTTTAATAAAATTTCGTATCATTTTATTAAAATAAAATGTTTATATAACGAAACTCTTGTTGTTTTTTATTCTTGGACAAATTACAAATAAAAATAAAAGTATTAAACAAAAATATAAAATAGAAATAATAAATAAAAAGTATTAAACAAAAATAAAAAATATAAAAGAAAACTAATGTTAATAAATATATGAGTTAGCAGTAAAGCAGAGAGTTAAAACAGTAAAGCAAAGAGAGTAAAAACAGTAAAGCAGAGAGTTAAAGGAGTAAAACATGAGTTAAAGCAATAAAGCAGAAAGTTAAAGCAGTAAAAACATGAGTTTAAAGCAGTAAGCAGAAAGTTAAAGCAGAAAGCAGTAAAACAAAGGCATACTAATCCCCTAGGTGTTAGGTAATAACACCTCTATTGTTTTACTGCTTTAAACTGGCATTAAGGTATGTAAATGTATAATGTTTTTTACATAAAATTTCGTACAATTGTAGTAAATTATGAATGACTCATAGTATATATATTTCTCACTCGCGCGGCGGGTCGCAACCTGCGGGTGCGGGGCCTCCATCCTTTGCGGGAGGGGGCTTGCTGGCGCCCTGGTGGGCAGCTTATGAACTGGGAAGAACATTAATATTAACTCGTCTATGATGTGGGAAAGATGAGCCATCAAGTGGATTTCATCCAAAGAATGAATCATCAATAAGAATGGTATCATATGAACGTTCACCAAAGATGAGTCATTCAAAGATAACCTTCAGAAGTTTAGGCATCAATGCCTTGAGCATAATGCTGAGATCAATGCTGAGGCAATTAATGCGAGGCATCAATGCTCGTGCATTAATGCTGAGGTATCATTGCTGAGGCAATTAATGCTGGGCATCAAATTCGAGTGTGTGAGTGGTAAGTGTATCCTGTGTGTGGGTGTTGAGTGTAAGTGTATATGGTTTATTGTAAGTGTCTATGGAGAGTGTAAGGGCTTATAAGTGTTATAAAAATACTAACTCATAGTAGGAAGAATTCTAGCAGATTGTAATATAC
>JABUQX010069132.1:0-69289 GCA_015478945.1 Trachelipus rathkii
TTATTGATATATTCTTATTTTGGGGTTCTTTCTTTTGCGAAATGTCCTCTTCAGTAGCTGTGGTTGCTAATGTTCTCTATATTAATGGTTTTATTCAATATAATTACTACTTAAATATATTATTTTGAGTATATCAGTTTCTATTTGCAGGTACCGTAGTTTCTTTCTTCTGCTCTTAAAACATGATCAATAAAGTTCATTTTTTATACTCACATTGGTTACTACTGATTCAATTATTCTTTTTTTTTATAAATACATATTTTGTTTTAATTCACTGGATTTTGTCATGTTGATTACTATATCTTGTAATTATTGTTTTTGGGTTTGGGATTTTTGGGGTGTCTTTTTTTCTGCTAGCCCATTCCTCTAGTAATTCAATGTAAGTTTATAGTGATTGAGGATTAGTTTATTATATAATTGTCATTATCATTTTAAGTTATTTGAAAAATCATTTCTCTTAATTTCATTATATTATATCCCTCTCAAAAACACTTAATTCTTCTAAGAGTATTTGTTTTACTTAATTTGTTTATATTCATAATGTTTTGTACATAAAGTTACATACTCTCAAAGTTTAAAATTTTAATTTTATTTTATATGATAGAAGGATAAGGTTTGAGTATAAATTGGCATTTATTCATTTAGCTAAGACCAGTACGTTTCACATTTAATGGTCGGTATTTTTACACTCAAACGGACTAAATATATATTTTTTTGAAAGAAAAATTATACTCACATATGATAGGCTTTATTTTAATAATTCCTTCTACAAAAAATTAAAATCAAAATTCGCAATTAAAAATAATAAGTTAATAATTTAAATAAATTCACAAATTATTAATAAAATAACTGAAATAAATGAGATGAATAAATTAAACTAGTCTTTAATACTATAAATGTTCACATAAATACGCTTATCTGAACGTCTCGATATAATCTAGTTATCTAATACGAATAGAATGCTCATGAGTAGTTCATTTCCTTGGGATTTTGTCATTACAACATGGATCCCTATAAAGGAAATTGACAAAATTCAAGGGTTAGTTATTATTTAGATTTCATTGTTTACGTATTTTTATTAATATAAGTAATATAAATATATATTGAAACGATAACTATTAATATATTTTAATTTTATATTATTTATCATTTTTCATTATTTTGAGGTCCAATGCAGTGTCTTATCGAATTCCCAATCAGGTAATTACATTCTCAAATCCTAAGTAGCTTATTCAATATTGTACTCTATATTCGGTGATTATTAAATAGAAAGTTAATCCTGAGGCTTTAATCTAGAACATCCCAATCTCTGCTTTCTGCATAATTAACTTCCATCTTCTTGCATTTGCTGTTTCTGGAGATTCTGGTGTTAATTCGGAGCTTCACATCTTCTGATTACTATGAGAATATAGGTATGATGGTTATACAACATTTATGTTATAGGGGGCGCTGCACAGAAGGATACAATCTAGTTTAAACGCTCTTCAAGGACGGGGACTCGAAGCACGACGTTGGAGTAACATAGGTAGGTGGGATTGATATTTCCATATCACCTCGTCAGACACGAAGCGGTGTATGTGGGCGCTAGTTGAAGGAACCACTAGCGACCAAGGGAACTATTTTCAGATACTTCGAGGATGCAGATCGTAGTGGGTTCTGAGTAACTCTTCTCTCGGTGAGGGTGGTGGGTGATAATGATAGGTCGCTTATCTCGGCTTTAATGGTCCGTATGATTTCCTCCGTAAAATGGTTCCGGTTAGAATAGACGCCGGGCTCGGACTAGGACGCGTCTGTGCTAAGTACATGTTGTCGCGGCGGGCTTATATTTCTAATTCACCCTCTATGGAATATTTCTGTGTATGGGGTATGTTCTTCATAATCAATACACCAAACCACTACCTACTATTTTATTTTAGGTAATGGGTGTCTGATACGTTAAATGGTTCTATAGATTATATATCCCTAGTTATTAAATTACTCTCTCATTAATCAAATTTATTGAGTTTACCAATGTTTCCTTGCATGGACTTTAGAGCTCTCCTCTTGTTTATATTTATATTTAGACTTTCGCGGACGGACTCCTCGTTTTGACAAGCTGATTTTCCAAAATTATGATAATTACGCACGTTTTATTAGAACTCGTCGCATTAATATGTGGGTTTGTACTTTAGTAAGTACTAGGTGAGTGGTGAGGGTACAATCGGTAATACCTGCCTGACCATTATATATCATTATATCCCTATTTATAAGAAAAAAAAATTGGGCCTATAATTTATATTATCATTTATAAAGTATATAAAAATAATGTAGGTATGTAGGAAATAATATTGACTATGGGGTTTTTACGGAATTTCTTCGCGTTTCCTAGGTGTATATATTACAGTATAACGAGTAGGTAACTATAGAATAGATGAAGATTTCAATTTCTGTTTACATGTTTCTAAGGATAGAGACGTAAAAGGTAGGAGTTTCATGATTGTATTTTAGTCCATAGATTACCTATATATATTTTAATTTACGTATAAGTATTTTTAGTACTATATTTATTTACTTAAATATAAGTTTTAACTGACTAAATTTAATCAATATTAAAAATACTATACGCATGTATTAGGTATATACGTACATTATTTACTATTATTCGGTAACCCTTTTTCCGTTACATAATATCATATATATATAAATATATATATATATATATATATAATATTTATATATATATATATATATAATATATATATACCATTTAATTGGGCCCTCACTGAATATAAAAGTGGTGAACTTTAGATGTTTACCTTTTATCAGTACTATACTAAGTACTGCAGCTTTATAAAATTGAGTAGATGAATTATATTAAGTATTCAACAATAATTATCTTATTCAACTATTGCATTTAATACATTATCGATTTGAGTATTTTAATAATTCTTATGAGGTTCTTTATTCTTCATATTTCTAATCAACTATATATCATATCTACTATCATTATACTATCGCTATTTTACTGAGAGACAGAGAGAGAGATTCGCAGTTATATTGAGAATTGAGAAGAAAATATTTGATGATGAAAAGTAGTGAGAGGAGATTGCATAGAGAGAGAGAGCTTCGAGAGAGAGAAGCATTGATAGCAGCTCTTTCAGTTGTATATATATTAAATATAATCTATTATATATATCCATATAATAGATCTTATTCCCTACGAAAGATAATTCACTGTTCACTGCATACATATACCATTTCCCCTCCTTATAGGAGGGGTTCTGGAACTGGGGATTTCATGTTATAACATAAATATTAATATTAATATATTATATATATATATATATATATATATATGAATATGATTAACCCTTTTACTTATACACTATTATACACTATTATATACTATTATATATTATTATTATACAAAAAGTATTTAGAGAATTTTAATACATTACTAGTTCAGTTTTTAACATTAAAAGAAAATGTTAAAATTTGGCCACCTCATAACACCCGCCGCGGTGCTAATGTTACATCATAAGGCCGTAAGAATTAACAAGTGTATCTAATAAGACAAAAAATAAAGCGTCAAAAGTTGTTATGGAAATGTCGTTGTTACGTGTATTTTTAGACCATGAATTATTTCTATAAGTACTAATGATTTGTATGAAATATATGCTAAAACAAAGTAATTTTATTAATTTGATCGAACTTAACCATTTTCCTTATTAATAGACACTGTAAAAAGATTACTGTTATTAAGTGAAATCAACCAAATTGCACAACAAGTCCATGTGCAATTAAGGTGTGCAACACCGGGATTTCCAAAGGACAACCAAAGAAACTTTGAACTCAAAGGGATTTTAGCTACATGAGGGGTCACTGTTTGACAGCGGCGATTTGTTTCTTAAAGAGCTTTCCGCTTCAAGAATAAGAATTCTTTAACTTGGATATGACCTTGGTTTTGTGAAAAATAGATGCCAGATAGGAGTCAAACGGAGGAACACCACTTAAAAATGTTTCATTTAACATCCTCTCTGGTGGTAATGGGATTGCACCGTTGATCTTCAGCACTATAAGAATATAAGTAAAATTTATTCGATTGCAGAAACTATAGGTGAGGTAAATTTTAGTTTAACACTACAAACAATAAATGTTTTTTTATTGGTTCATTACTTAAATGGTAGCTGAAACCCGTTCGACAAATTGCTAATTTAATTTTGAATCTTCCCTGATGCAAATTTTTATAAGTCTTATTTCTACAAGTGAAAGAAGGTGTTTCGCTGCCTGATGAAGTCTCAGATAATTAAGCCTAAGAGTGTTTAACATAGTAATAAATAATATACGACGTATTATTAATTCAATAATTGTTTAATAATTTTATCTCATTTATTTATTTTTCAATTATTAAAAAAGTTTTTTTTTTTCTCATTGGTATGTTTAATTAAAGAATTAGCAGTTAAAACTTTCAAAAAATATTTAATTTATCTATATATATATAATATACGTATATGATACAATATATATATATATATATATATATATTATATATTATATAGTATAATAGTAATATATAGGGTATTTAATTATATTACTACGGAGTATATATATATACTCAGTATAGGGTGACTAAGGGTGTTCTATATTATATGGTTTGGCCAAAAGTATATACTCAGTCAATTGCCATGGAATCCACGTTTCAGATGACTTAATTTAAAGGTATTTTGTATAATATTTTAAATCAGCTCTGCTCTGGATCACAAATCATTTTCTCATATTAGTTTGAAGAAGTTAGCCACGAGAATATTGTTCCTCAATATAAGAACGTTCTTTTGGTAATTTGCTATCACATTCTGAGCACATTCCTAACCAAGAACCTTGATGGAGAAGTTCTCCCACGAACTTTGCCATATACAGGCACGTAAGAGATGGATATGTTTGACAACGTTAATTACTTCCTCAGGGGAATCGGTTATTTTTCCATAATTTTCAGGGTTAATCTTTATTACCACAATTAAAATAAAATCTTCTTTTACTTTATATCAGTTAGAGGACTAAAGTAGGATTATTATAAATATCTATATATTATATATATTTAATACTAAATTCGTAAGTAGTATAGAGTATATATATATAGTAGGTGAAGACTACTACTACTACTATACTCTACTATATACTATTACTACTACTCTACTATTACGGCATATATATATATATTAACTGCGATATATTTTGCATGGATTACATGCTTTCCAGATCGGAACTTCTACAGTGGTTCTCAGATTTTACCAAACCAGTCTCTGAACACACTGCAATCACATCAAATCACGTCTGTGGGTTTAAAAGTTATATACTTACCCAAGAATATTGCATAGAACGTTTGCAGGGTCCCTTTTAAATAACATTTTCATACTAGGCAAATAGAATTAAACGTATTCGTTACTTGGTACGTGTGTCTTACGTCATTCAGTCAGAGTACTAGACTAGCACAATTCACACCATATCCAGACTTGTTTACGGACCAATGAGCGAGATTCCAGGTGCTGTTGGTAATTCAGTTTTTAAAATTTCTTACCACACGTTGGGAAGGTCGGACGGCTTTATCGGAAAATTTTTACATATTTAAAGTAATAATAGGAAAATTAAAAAATATACAAAATATCCCGAGATGTGTGTAGAACATTTGTGAACTGGGAGTATTTGTTTGAATCGAGTGGCTGGGACGCTAATAATCATTGGTGGCTTAGATTCTCGATTGTAGGCTATCACAATAATTAACGGGCCCTCAGTATCACCACTATATGGGGGGTTTGGCGATATTTTGTATAGTGAGTTATGAGTGATAGTGGGGGGGTATTAAAGTACAACATATTTCAGTAAGGTATAATTTCCTCAATTTCGTCTAAAATTATTTTAATATAACCGGATAAAGATGACAGATAAATCTTTTTCTTCTTGAGTCCGAGATACCTATTTATATATTAGATGGTATAATATGATATAGAACGACAGAAATAACATAAATATAAGGTTTTCAATATAAATAAGCTTATACTAAATACGCCTATCAATAACGTATAAGGGGTAGTGGAAATAGTATATATATCGTATACAGTTATTGCTCTTGTTGAGAGGGTTGGCTCGAAAGGTCATATCCATGGGTATCTGAGATATTGTACACGACTCCTTCGTGTAGTTTTTGTGTAGCCTCGCTCCTAATATTGAAAAGGTAGTGTAAGGGAGTTATAAGAATGCATGAAGTTAGGATAGGTATTAAGCAAGGATCTCTTTGGCAATATATATTTAAGTAATCGTAGGGTTCGTCATTGATTATCGTATGTAGAACGATAACAACAGTAAATTTAATACTACGATTAATTCTAATTTACCCAATATATCTACTGAGTGGAAAAGAACCTATACAAGAATATAATATTTAGAATAGTAATACAAGATTAAGAGACTAATTAACGAATCAAATCGATTATCTGGATTATACAATTCTAGAGTGAAGTATATTTTACGTATGGATAGGATGTTTATTATTAATGACCCACAGTGAACTTTCATGCGACATCTGAAAGCTCTTTTCTCATACATAGCTCAGCCGTATAAGATAGATTACAAAAGTGTAAGTATAAGTAGATTATCAAGATTAGAAATAATATGTAGTTCATTATATATATCTTTAAAACGACATAATGCCACACCTGGCATAAACAGTAATTATGTTTTAGGTAAGAATACCGGTTCACATTAAAATTAATTAAGTATAGAATTATTTAATTTGAATATTGTTTGAAAATAATTAGGTTATATATAGATATGAATGAAAATTTATTACAATAAGCTATATATAGTTTGGGGTCGTAGTTTTATACTATTAGTAATGAGGATAGGGATACGATATATAACGATATGGTGAGTCACGTATAGGTACTCACTTGAGTATACTATATTTGATATTTATCTGACCTCCTGCGTCGCCGCTCATGAAATAGAATAATTAGTTCCGTATTTTGGTCGCGGACTCAGCCTACGTATTATATATATATACTGAGAATATTATGAAGGTGTCTATTTTAATTAAAGATTACTCCCAGAAAACCAGTGATATTTCTATCTTCTCATAAAAGAGTGGAAACATAAATAGTATTGTAAGTGTTTAGATTCTATCTTAATACTATCACCATCAACGTAGGTACACTTAACTAATAAGACTATGTCTGAGGATAGTGATGAACAGATAATTTACCATCTACAGATTTTTATAAGTTACTTTGGAGGATAATAGGTTAGAGAATAATATACCATCATAATTTAGGTATTAAAGGAATATATACCTCACTAATATAACAGCATATTCATTCATACGTCCATACTTTAACCTTGCGTTGATGTCGTCTTATCATTACGTAAGGTGCAATTATTAGGGTATATATAATATAGGATAAATGTTTAAATTATTTGTAAGTATTTATTATATTAGTATTTTTAAATACGTCATCTATACCTAACGTTTTTGATAGTCTGACTGTGTAAATATGATGTAGTTAATGAACTCATGACTCCTGTAAATTTTTATGCAATTACTCTATCAGGGGGATTGGTTTAGTGTATTGATTGATAGATAAATGTAGTGAGTTATCATAGTATCACTTATCTAGCTGACATTGTGTGAGTGATACGTATATAAGTGGTTGTGTGTCCACCTATGTGACGTAGTGATTTATTGTACCTTACCTAGTAATATGTAATTGCATTGTATGGTTATTGGGTGAGCTTATAGGATAGTATAAATTTTAATTTTAGTGTATGCCGAGGTCATACCTCTGTATAGGTTGTATGTGATAGTAACGTTTGATAACGTAATGTATTTATGTATCAGCTTATAATATTTCACACGGAAGTTTGACTATAAAAAGCATATAAAGGTTTTTGGTTACTAAATGAACGTATATAAATAGTAACATTATCGTGGAATTGCTAATATAAGTTATTTTTATCCAATCAGTATAGTTTCTTACCATAGATACATAGCGGTTTTTAATAATCGTTTATTAGATATATATAGTATACTCAACTGATTATATATGGTGGACCATTACGAATACTTATAATATTTAAGTGAGGTTATTAATTTGTGTGATGTCATTCATATCATGTGATAGTAGAGTAATCTATTTCTACCGATATATGACCAGCGTCTAAAATTAAATTTACTTTTAGTACTTTGGGAAAAGGGTAGATGTAAATTGCTGAGGTTAATAATCACTCATTACATAAAAATCTACACTGGCAAGTAATATACTTATTTAATAATGAAAATAAATATACTGTGTGAGGCTATAGTACACGATTTATCAGATACATAGTGAGAAATTATTGTAATGAATATCATAATCAATTAGAGATGAAAGATCATGAATAGTATTTATTTTGTTAATATATATATATTATATGAGAATAAATATGTGTATATATATATAATATATAATATATATATATATATATATATATATATAGATATATAGATATATATATATCAAAGTGATTTATAAAGAAACACTGAGTACCTTCCTTTTTCGCTATATATACTGTGGAGGAACGTGATAAGTTAAATACATCACATGATCATCGGATGATATATATATATTCCTAGAATTTAATTTTATGAGCGAAAAAATTGGTAGTTTATGTTTTCTTTAAGAAGCCCTAGTCTAGGTGAAATATTCTTGATTTATTATATATATAACTTTGTAGTAGTAATCTCACTGGAATTTTATTTTGGGAATTTGCATTAATGTCTTGAATTTATCATAATGACTATTGTGCTAATAATTAGTAGGGATGAATAAATATTAATATTTAGTATCAGTTAGTATAATATATATATAAACTATAATTTATTTATTTCTGCGTAGCCACTATATATATATATCCCTCAGCTGATTCATTGCTGGATGTTGTAGGTATTGTTACTTGTTATTAGGTCTATCAAAGGTGCCTCTTACTTGAGTTATTACTATATGTTATACTCATTCCTACTAATGGTTATAATCCTTCGTATAGTACTTATTACGATTTTGAATGTATGCTATTTATAGGATTTGCTTCATATTACTAAATAACTATTTAAATGAGGGTCACCACAATATTTATGTATATCGTATATTCTGTGATACAATTATTATTTTCTTCATAGTAGGGTACATCTAGTTAGTGAATTTGAGGTACTCACTTCTTCGCTGCCATATGAGTCAAACTGTTTCCTATCACGTGAATAATTACCTATTTATACCTCCCTACAATTACTCCTTTCTTCAAGGTCCTTATTACCCTTATCCTTAACGTGATATTAATGTGAATGATAGTAAATTCATCCCTAATTATTTTATTCAAAATACTAATAGTGATGCTATAGTAACAAAATATTAATAGTATATTTATAAGAACGTATATATCCTACACTTATATATATATATATTTACTAATTTATAGTATAATTGAGAGTGTTTGACGAAGGTTTCACTTAGGACTATATAATTATTTCTATTATCAGACTTACTTAAGTGTCAGTTAAGTTTTTGAGTAGGTAACAAAACCAACTGATTTTCATCACTTATAGATATATAATATGTAATTATGTGGCTTGGTTATTCCCTATTGTGAATAGGTAATGTATGAAATAACGTTCCATTTTTCGTGGGTTGAGATTTATTTTTTGTTTTGGGTATATCGTTTTAGGTGTTCTTTTGAGAACTGTAGTGATTAGACTTTTCACCGCCCTCTTTATCCTTTCCCAAAATAGGTATATGAGTTAAATTGCTTAAATATTTTAAAACTTATATAATAATAGGCAATGAAAGGTATATGCTGTCGGTAATAGTGCTATTAGGTAACGGTAAGCGCGAGTCTACTATAATGTATATAAGAATATTTTTGAGAGTATAATGGGTGATGTGAGTCATTCGAGTGTAAATGGGGTATAAATATTATAAAATGACGGAGAAGTAACAATCTTTGTTCGCGATTGTTCATACAAACCTTTAAGTATATTCGTGCTTATACAGTAATAGTACATTATTTTACTCTGTTCATGTATTTTGAACGATATGATGTTGTGAATTATAATAATTACGCTCTATACTCTTATATATGTAACGTTAATTTATCGCATTAAAAACCTACGGTATGTTCTAATTTTTACTGCTTGATTTAATACTTACAGTGACGAGAGTGATTATTTGAGTTAGATTATTAATTCTCAGTGCTACAGCTTCTATGGGTAAGTATGGGTAGTGAGTTGCCGGTGAGTCTGAATTACTCGAGAAATTATTAATGGATGGAGTGATGAGTGGGAGAGGGTATGAGCGGTGATTTTCGTGGGCGTCTATGTTTGAGTTAGTTTTATTTTAACTCCGTGTGAGGGTAATTAGTAGGCAGTAGTGATTCCATGATTGTTATTTGTAGTAGGTGAAGTTTTTATTTATTATATTTAAAAACCTAAAAATAAAATATATTTCGATTTTCTTATTTATTATGCAATTGGAGTATTTTGTTTATTTGAGGTCTAGATTACTAATGACTAAATTTAAAGCGTACAATAATTATGGCTGTATTTGGTGTAGTGTTATAATAGGATTGGTTGTCTTCTTATACGTTCTAGTAGTGTAAGCATTCTCATAATAACATGATGTGCTTTATATAAAGAATTACCTTTAACCTTCTTTCTTATATAGATATATCCTTGATAGTGAAATAATTTCATGCTATGGTGATTCTGTATATTTATATATAGTTACGTAGTAGGGTGTTGTTTTGATAAAGATTTACTTGTTCAAAAGTATTTACTGGCACTAACTTATTATACTGTATAGTAGTTTCTATTAAAAGATATACGCTCTACTTTTTGATCTGTTATGAATTAGTTAGTACATATTTATAAATGTATATGTGGTTGATAAAGAGAATATTGAATATTATTATAGTATTTATAGAATATTAGTTTCTTTATTTCTAGCTTCGACATATAGATATATATATATATATATAGTATATATATATATATATGTATATGACGGTGTTCTATATATAATACTATTAGCACAAGTCCTTAAGAATACTCCATCTGTATTGTACCTACGTAGGGCACGTTTCGTTACATACTATCTTTGTAGTTTTTGGATTAATCACTTGATATAGCCTATTCCACGATGAACTCATTCAATTTTTATAATATATTTTTATACAAGTTAAAATATCCTTTATAATTCTCAATCATTTATTTAAATGTGTGGAGTAAATTTTTTATAGTAATGGAGTAACAGCTATATAACCTAAGGAATGTAAATGTAAGTACTATATCTTGATATTAGAATATATGAAGATACTAATAGTATATGATATAAAAATACGTACTATATATTTTATTATATATATGTGTGTAATGTATGTAAATAAATAAATATGAATGACCACCGAATTTTTTTTTAAATTAAGGGAGTTTTTTTAATGAAAATACAAGAATAAATTTCCAATTAAATCTTTTGTTAACATTTCTGATAACATTTAAGTTTAGATTGTTTCAAAAAAAAAAACTCGACTTCTTTTTATTTCCCTATCAAAAAAAACACCACAAAACTTCTAACGCTTTACGGATTCTCGGGTCTGGAATTGGAAAGCTCACTTAGACTTTCTGTGTACCAGATAATCTGTTTAATAATTCTTAAGTGAATCTTTCACTTAAGCAGTAGGAGTGTCACTTCATGAATCGGATATATTATGAATAATAATTTCATAAATTATATACTAACTATACTATATTAATTTATAATATACCTATATATATCACTCAAGGTTTAGAAATTTTATTTAAGGTGCTCTATTAGGACTCGGGACCTATATACTTAAATATCAGGGGAATTTACGTTATATATAGGGTAAGGCTATATACATATTATATATTTATTTTTATACGCTTTAAAGTAGACAGTGGCAGATTTGAGTTTCCTTTATACTATAATTATACAATATATAGATTCTTATTTACTATTGACTTAGGTATTATTAATTTATATTACGTCAGGTTATTTATCCTACCCCTTATTTCGTATAGGTTTCTTGTATGGATTTGAGATGTTGGGTTTTGAATTACCATAGTATATATATATATTGAATACTCAGGGTTTCATTTTATGACATTTGCCAACGTATAATTTTTTTAACATCCTCATCTCCGCAGACTTCACCCTGCTTCTGGTATATATATATAGTATATATATATAATATTATATATATATAATAGTATATTTTATATTATATATATAGTATAATATATAGGATATTTATATATATATAATATATATATACCGTAAAATCTAAAGTAATAAATCTATACCTAATATATACTTGATTATATATACCGTTTTATAGGACAACGACCGGAAATTGGGCGCCTACCTAGGAATTATCTCAAATTTAGTGTTATTGTATTATTCAATAATCACTAATTTTGTACTATATTATATGTTATTTCTATTTCCTCCATTATTCTCCGTTAGGGTGAATTTTAGCTCTACTTTGCTTTTATGTAAGAATTATTTAAATAATATAAATATATATAGTTTTTCCTTTCTTTCTCTAATTCTTTCGTTAAAAGTTTTTAATAACTATTATTTTAGTAAATAAATATATAAAAATAAAATAATATTTAAAAATATAATTATATATGTTATACGGTCTATATTATAATAATACTTTTCTAGTATAGCGTGCTGCACAATAAGTTTAATTTTTTAAAGAATATCTGGTTCAATATTTTATTCTCTATTTATTAAAAGTAATATAATAAGTTTGTAATTCCTTTTACATATAAATTAATTTATCTTCTGTTACAGCATTAGCTAAGCAATTATGTACTTATTTAATTTTATATTCATATTTACTGTTTAATAGTTTTATCATCCTACAAGCTCCTTATTTTTATCTAATTTGTTAATAATGTATTAATTATATACAATAAAAATGAAAGAGTTATTTTTTCAAGAATTTTCTTTTTTATGGTACTTAGATGGGTTACATCCGATAGTATTGAATACGGATGAGGCGATAATTATTGTTACTTGGTAAGATGTCGCTACGAGAGTATATTATCCATAGATATATCTAGTTACGAATGTCATGCTACTATAGTATATACTAGTGAAGGAACGAAAATTTTGTATATATGATATATATATATAGGTATTTGGATATATGAGTTTATGGTTGTCCAATGATTTAAGCCATCAAAGTATCATGGTTATTGTTACCAACATTATTAATAATAATTATGAATTTATTAATAAATTTCTTTAATAATTATATACTTTAAAAACTTTTCGATGTTGCATAAGATCTATGCATAAAAGAGAAAGATTAAAGTCATGTAGCATGTATGGATAACATGGGTAACCTCGTATAATAAACATGTCTGTCAGAAAAATACAAGGGAGAGCAATGAGCATAATCTTGTTCAAGCTGCTTAATCTTTTATATGCTGCATGTTCTTATACACGCCGCATGCATGTTTATACGCCGCAGGTTTTACGATATATAGACTGAAGCTAGTCTATGCTTTGCTAAGTATCACTAAAATCTGTTAAATGTTAAAATTTTAATATTTACGCTCCTATATTGACTACGAGAAGGACTCTGTTCAAAAACTGGAAATGTTTAGCTGGAATGGCCTGTAGAGTGTTGTTTGGATTATTTGCTAATAACGTACTGCGTGGTCATTCATTGTTACAGCATTTCTGATATTTATATGAAATAACTAATATATATATTTATGTTGACAAGTATCGTTGTGTTGAAGATAAAAAAATCGAACTTATCCGTATAATCCACACAGCCTTTTACCCATAGCATATCGTAAAAATATTTCCGAATAAAGTTGAAATATCTTTCCATCATATCACTACTTCTTGTAGTGGGTTCGTCCGAGATAAATCCCTTCCATAACCTCTTCTGAGGAGGATGAATATACAAGTGGTGATCCTACTTCACACCAGTAATTAAAACTTGTATAAATTTAAAAAGGCCGTTTTTTGTAACGATATAAAAATTATATCCATAAGTTTGTTAAATTTTCTTTTTTTCTTTTTCAATTTCGTCTATTTGTTTGTATTAATTTGGTTGCGTAGGTATCGGCTTCTTTCTACATTGTCGCACCCTCGTCTCTCATAATCGGGTTGCGTTGGTTTAAGGGGGGTTCAATTTTAGTGTGGGAGGATGTTAGGGGGATCGTTGTCATGAATTTACAGTTGAAGGAATTTGCAGGAAGTTAAAGTATATGTAAATATTTATGTGTATTTAATCTATTTATTGAATTAAGAGCCGTAATATTCACTAATCTTATTTCATTATATCACTATATATCTATAATTATGTTATATTCTTATTTGTTTATATATATACTGCTATTTAGTATCTTATGTATTCATCTCCAAAATAGTTGTATTAAATTATATTTTGTAAGGAGGATATAATTATAGTATTGCTGATATAGTATATGAGCAAATATAGTAACAGTTTCCAATTGTCGTAATTTCATACTACACCGGATCTTATTAATATTATATAATATTATTTGAAGATAATATTTATAGGTGAGGTAGCTAATTTATGAATTATCTTCTTATAAATTCTTTCTCGACTGTGACATCGCATTAAATATATATATTTGAAATTTAATAATTCTATATATAATTAATTACGTCAATTATTTATTATTTATAAGGGTTAAATTACTTGTAACTATTCGTTATATAAGTATAATACGTTTTATATCAAATGAGTTAACAGTATTTAATAATTTAACCGTGAGTAATTTCACTGTATCATACGAAATATTAAATGAAACATTCTTGAGAAGTAGAGTCTTCTATGTAGAATAGTGATTACTTAAAGGTTCTCAATTTAAGAATTGTCAAATTTATACTCACAAATAAGTGGTTAGTTTTTAAATATATTTAAAGTAATCAATATTATTCAATATTAATAATTATAATTACGATTTACATTATATAAAAATAATAAAAAATAAAAAAATAATAATGTTACAAAATGAAATAAAACTATATAATTATTATAAATATTTTATTTTATTACATTAATTAATCATTATTAGAGGTCATCAACAATTAACAGGTGATAATATTATCAAACTCACATTCACCGAATCGGATTTTAATTCAACCTTCAAGCAATCACACAATTAAAAGCTTAATTAAAATTTAAAATATGATTTATCAACTAATAAATATATGTATGCAGGGGCTTATTAAGAAAATTAAAAATATCCATATATATATAATTATACATAACTAAATATATAATAAAATAGATAATAAAAAGTTTGAAATATCAATGCATATAATAATTACACTATAAATACGAATAATATTATCAATGTCTTTCAAAAAAATAATAATAATAATAACTCAAACATAATCTGGAAAGTGACTTATCTGGTTCTCAATAATAATAATTATTAACTTTCTTGAACTTAATTCGAGAGTAACACTAATAACTCACATAATTCACCTAATGACTACAGGGCATAAAGAAATTTGTTATACAAAAATCATATCAATTCCAAATAACTAATAAATCACTATCCCCTTTATAAATCCTTTTAACCACGTCAAGAAATCACCTTTCCTTATTTACGCACATAACACAGAACAGGCATTTCCTTCGTCTTATTTAGCTAGTTCTTTTGTCAATTAATTCTATCTAATATAAACACTTGCTCCGTTATAATTCTCTAATTTTCCTTAACATAACTCAAGTGTTAGAACTTAAAGTCTCGTTTTCGAATCTACTTTTCCCTAATCAACGACCGTATATTTTCGATTATAGTCGTTTCTATCTAATTCACAACTACTCACTTCGTGTTTGGCGTGTGAAATAATTCTTTCATAATTACTTACTCTATCTCCAGGAGTATTAAAACAGTTAAGAACCACCCTTTCATTTCAAGCCTGATAAGGTTTATGGTGCACTCTAAGTAAAACTAAACTAGTAGACACGATGAAGGCCTTCTGGTGGTGGGATATCAAGGGTCCTCCACCATATACCCATCCACTAGAATGGCTTCACTCGCTCAGCAAAACACATGATGTGGGACCAACTTGCCGGTTCCGATCTTCGCTTCACAAATAAAAGAAAGAAGAGAGATTCAATTCATTGTGTCATCGTTGCCTAAACAGAGAGAAAAAAAGAGTTCTATATTTGTCTCTTGACCGAATTAACCAAAAATAAACCAGTTTTTTCACGATTTACTTTTAAACTTTCAATAACGTTACAAAAAATTATCCCCATATTTACATTCAAAATTCCAAGGGAGCGGGGTTATTCTAATCAAAAAAAAGACTGAAAACAGCAGAATTTTTTGCCTCGTCTTTTTATTTAATTTATTCCAATTTCAAAATGTCGAACATAAAAAGAAATGATAAATATGATCCAGATAAATGTTTTAGACTCTAAAATTAATTTATTAAATTTTTTTTTTTGCATATTTCCATTTGCCAAGTAATTTTTTAAATACCGGATATAATCCTATAGATAATATATATATATACTAAATAAATAATACTATGATATATCTAATCTATTATATATATATATAATAATAAATATCTTAACCATACTACATCCTATATATATATAACTATATTATATTATATAACACTTGTTAGAATTTATAGTTCAAACGAAAAGCAAATTTTTTTTATTTTAGCAGTACGTTAAATTCTCAATAATAATAATAGTTGAAATATTATTATTATTCAATACAATATATAATATACACTTTTTAAGAATATTAAAAAGTGAAGTCTCAGATCGAATTTTTACAAAAAAATTTAAGAAACATCAAAATATAATACCATTTGATGCACATATACAAGCGCAATGTGTATCATTTTGCCAAATTTTTTAATTCTTTCTAAAAACTTTCGTAGAGTAAATGATACCTTACCTCTTGTTAGATAATTTGCCATGTATATTTGGATTCTTTAAACTTTATTTATATTTTTGCCCCAAAAGGCTTCTAAACACAATTGCCTTTAGGCAATCATCATACCTCTAATTCTTTCATAATTTAAATATAAAATATATTTAGTTTTAATATCCATAATATATAATAGTGAAACATTTTGTAATTTAATGACTAATATGTATGAATGATTTAATAACCATAACTTTTTAATTGATTATATATAAAAAAAGCTCTCTCTATCTGAAATCTACCTTTGTATAAAAACTTTTATAACTTTAAATCTCAATATATTATATATATATATATATATCTATATATATATATAATTATAATATTTTATATATATATATATATATTATTTATAACACAAGAGTGATTGTTTCGTGAATATTGCGCAAATGAATAACAGGATCCACTCGTTGTGGTAACTCTCCTTCTTTCCATAATAACTTTTGTGGAACTCCTGCTTCTTTAATTTTCCGCCCGCTTTCAATCTTCCCTCTACAAACAGTAAGGTTATTTTCCCATTTAATTAAATAACGATATATATTCATCTATTATTTAAATTATTTTTTTTGCCCACTCCTTTTAAAAAGGGCATGCCCGTGAGTAGGTGGGTGATCAAATGTAAAAAAAAAAAAAAATATATATATATTATACTCACATATATATATACACAAACATATATTATATATACTATATATATATAGTATATATATACAGAATATGTATATAGAAGTATTTCATTTAGTATTACTCCTAATGGAAGAAATGGCGACGAACGCGCTTTTTTTTTTATTTAAATGATCATTGAAATAATGTAAGTGAACGGTCTTTTTTTAATTGTTTTTCTTAAATTTAAACACTTCCTATGTTAAGAATGAATGAAAATATAAAATGTCGAAATTTTTAAAAAAAATTGCAAAATAACTTAATAAAAAAAAAAATTGATGCGGGGAGGAGAACTCTATAGACATGTTCTAAATATGAAACTAATAAATACAATAATAAAATACATAATTTATATATATATATAATATTTAATCTTATCTTGATAAAAGAAGTATTAAGTTCTATATAAATTTCTTCTTAATGCATTTTTTCCAAATTTTTAAACTATACATATATATTAATACATTGATAAATAGAATATAGAATAAATAAATTCTATAAAATTATAACCTGAATATGTTAACAATAAACATTTATATTACCAGTATGATACTATTCTAAGTGACTGTAAATAAATTTAGATTTTTTATTAAAATTAATGATCTCAATTATAATTTTTAATAATAATAATAATATAAATTACACTTGTTTAACAATTGATTAGATCTCAAAGGTTTGTAGCACAGCACAACTTTATTTAAAAAATTATACCGTATTGATTTGCACTTTTTTATCAGAATAGCTAGATAGAAAGAAAGATATGTATAGAAAACATTAATCATCTATCCATCATGAAACTAAAAAACAATTTATAAAACAAAAAAAATTTTATAAGTTTATATTACCAGTTTCCCCCCCCCCCTGGAAGCCGGTTTTTACAAAGGTTGGCGGGCTTTTTAAAATAAGCTTAATGTTTTAAAATTTTTACGAATGGACAAACACTATAATCCAATTCAATGTAATACAATTTGAATTATGATATCTTATAACGAGTTCACAATCTTAGAACTTTTTTCATTTATTTAAAAACAAATATAATGCAGTGTTCACATACTTTATAATTAATTAATTTAATGCTCTAATTTTTAATTATGAGGTTAATATTTAATTTACTACTTAAAAAAATTCTCAAATTGAAAAATGTTCAAAATTTACAAAATATTGAAGAAATATTAAAATTTTTCGTTTTTCCATAAAATAACATTTTCTATATTAATTATCATATAATACTTATTATATATATATAACCTATATTATATATTTTATAATATATATAATAATCTAACAAAAAACTATATATATATATATATATAATTTAATATATAATATATATATATATATATACTATATAACCTATATTAATAATTCTAGAAATTATTATATATTTATATTACACTAGTTATATATATATTTGCTAAAAAATTCTAATATAATATATATATATAATTCAAAGATTGAAATGAAGGAAAAAATTTCCGACATAAAAAATAGATAAAATAATTGAATTGTCTCGTAATGAAAAAAATTAACCTACATCCTCTTATGCCTATCGAAGTTCCACAGTAGAGATTGAAATTATGGGGATAATGTTATCGTTTGTAACAAGAAATATAAATTTTTTTTTCCAGAAGTTTTAAACATGTTGACACTGTAATATATATTACTTAAAATGTTAGACAAATTAGTCTCACGATTTCATTAAGTTGTGAACCGGTTATTACGAACCTTCACACAAGTACACCTGTAAGTTTGGACCCTCACAAGTCCGCCGGAGTACGGAACCTTATACAAGTGCATTGGCGAGTTCGGACCCTCATACAAGTGCATTGGCGAGTACGGGACCATCATGCAAAGGTGTACTTATTTAAAGATAAGAATCTACAAACGAAATTTTAAACGGTGATTATATATTTTTCTGATAAAAGGGATAAGTTAAAAAGTTTTCCATTTGCTGCCTGCACTGATGGTTATTATATAACATACATATAGATAATGAAGGGACATTAATAATTTAATTTTTAAATGGCAAAAAGAAAAAAAAAACGTAATAAAATTACCAAATGAATAACATAATTATAATCATTAACTAATTCTCTTGACAACAGAAATGATTAGAGAAACTATAACAAGCAAATGTTAAAAAAAAACAATAATTATAACAGATAAGTAGAAAGGCTGCAAAAATAAATTTGACATTTTATTTTTGTTATTTTGCATGGTTATAATTAGATTAGTGCTGAAGAAGAACCATAAGCAGAATATACTGGTAATAATATATAATAATAATAATAAAATATAATAAGTTCAATTAAGGATAAGAATCAATATAGTGCTGTAATAAGCAATATAAAACACTTCAGCTAATAGCTCATACACAAATAACTTAAAGAAAGTAATACAAATAATAAAATTAACTTTGTATTCTCAAGTCCTGGGCTTAAATCTTAAATCTATATATACAGAGAGTTGAAGCAGGCAATAGATACTTTACGAGAAGATTATAGACGAATGGTGAAGATTTAAGAAGGGGACGTGCAAAGAATTTAGAGGAAAGAGTAGACACACTCAATTTATTAATTTTTCCTGAATTTGGTCTTTGCAATGTTGAGAAACTTTAATTAGAAGTTTACCATTATATACTTTGTAACGGAATTCAACAGGTATTGGTCTTTTTTCAAACACGATGGAATTGTCATGAGAGTGGATTTTGTAAACGAAATACTTTTATTTTTCTCAACAATTAAACATAAAAGGCTATAAATCGGTATAAAAATGAAAAAAAAGCCAACATATCTATCTATATATTCCATTTTTGGTATTATTGAGAAATTCAATTGTGGATAAATGTTTCTTGTTTCTTATAAAAATTATATATTATATCCCTACTATATATATATATTATAGTATATATATATATATATATATTATACTATTATATATATTATATAATATATTATATATTTATATAATACCTAATAACTTTAATACAAAATTGACTGGTCCTCCAAACCCTTAAAAATTAAAAGAATTCCAATTTTACGACACACCACTACGATACTCTCTCGCACTATCGCTCACACATCTGTAATAAAAAAGAATAGTTTTCATTGAATAATATTCCAAATTTTTATACAATATTGAAAAAAAATTGTGAGCGTAAATTTTATAATATTTCGTATTATTAATTTATTTCGTATTCGGGGTTGTTGATTACTGCAGTTGGTGAGTGGTATGTCATCCTTATAATCATTAAAATCTTTCGATTTTAAACTCATTTATTAGTATCACATAATAAAAATTAATAAAAAAACCATTCATAGATATGGTCTTATCTTCAATTTATGACAGATCAAAACTTAAAAAAAAACCAACCTTTGCAACGCGTGAATGTAAATCCATCTATTATTCGAGTGAATATCCTTATTACGGGCTCTTGTTGATGTATCAGCTTCAGTTAAAGCAAAACAAGGCTCAATAGTTTAAAGAATTTGAACTTTTTTTCCTAAAAAATTAGTTAGTTTATTGACAATAATAAGTTAAATATAATTATATATCAGATAATAAAGAGTTAAATTACTAATATATTATAGGATGATGGATAGGATGTTATAATATATATAATATATATTATATTCTTAGGTGTGGTAGTGTTAATTAGTTTAATCTATGACATCAATTGTTGAATTTTTGTTTTTAGTATATATTTTCTGAACAAATGGAAGGGAAACAATTTATAATCTTGAAGGATTTCACAATAACATTTGCAGGAAAATTTTTTCATACGTATGAATTTATTAAGCTATAAATAATAACCAATAAATTAATAAGTTATAAAAAATAATAGCTATAATAATATAATATAATAAATAATAGAATAATACATATAATAATTATATAGATAACAAAATTAAGTTGTTTTAAAGCAATTGTTAATTTAGTCAACAAAAAAAGATATAATAGGAACGCTCGATCGATGGGGGACAGACGGGGGGACGAGATCCCTAGAAGGCCGAGAGACCGATCCTGATATGCTATGCGGTCTACCCTTGGTATTCGTTAGTTTTAAAATTATATAAGACTGTACTAAAAATGTATGATTATTTAACTCTATATAATATACTATAATATATATATTATATATACAATACTCAATATATATATTACTATATATTTTATTATATTATATATATATATAATATACTACTATATATATAGTAATTTCCAAAAATATTTCAACTTTTTTTTAAAAGCATTATCAAAGATAATTATATTATTAAAATTATTGTCGAAACTTTTGATCAAATGTCCGCTATTGTTAGTCGATCAATATACTACAATAAACAACAAAAACAGATTAAAACCCCCAAAAAACAACAGGTCATCCAATTTAGTAGGTATATATATTTTGAATCATGCCTACAGTTAACGTCTCAACAACATTCCATTGTTAGTTCAATAATAGAGCAATATATTAAAAAAAAAATCAAAACTGCGGTGAACGATGCTGGGAAGAATTATGCCGTTTAGCAACAATTTATTTAGTAGTTTTATGGTCAGAATTGCAGCGTTTTTTTTTATTTTTTTTATTTTTCTAAACCATGTAAATAAGAATTTAACATATAAAGTAAATTCAAAATAGAAAAAAACATTTTTGAAATGTGTTCGACTATTCATACAATCGATTATAACCTGGGGGAAAAATCACATGATCCTTATTAACCTATTTAAGGTATTCCAACATTTGTCATCGACATTTGCTGAAATTTGGCATTCATACTTGTATAGATTTGTTGTTACGACGAACTTAAAGAGGTTAACTAAAGAGTCGTAGGTGAGGAGAGTTGTGGATATATAGATATAGAGATTGTATATGTGTTTGTGTGTGGGTTGAATTTGAATATTTTGTTTAAAACTTTTTTTAGGAATTGCTAACTTTACTTTCTATCCGGCCATGAGTTAACGGAATAAAAGCTAGTAAATAATAGTCATAAAGTCTCTATAAATCTAAGAAATTAACATCTTGTTTTGTGCACTCCATTAAGATTCTTACATGCCATACGAAATATATTCAACAAATTTCCCTAAAATAATCGTTGAAATTAATTCGAACATAAAAAAATAAAAGAAAAAATGAAGTAAGATTATGCGTAAAACTGTATGTGATAAATGAAGTGGTTTTAATATTGAATAGAAGATTCTGCAAAATTATATATATATTAACTATATATAACAAAACTATTATATAATATTATACATATATATATATTATACCAATAAACATATATATATACCACTAATATATATATACCAAAACTTATATTATATAATATGATTCTGGGTGTATGTTTGTAACTTTTTGTGACTAAATTGAAAGCAGTCCAGCCAACAAAGGGTTATTACAAATAATAAGCATAAAACAGTTTATGACACCGATAAAAAAATTCTTAAATATAAGTAATAAAGATGATTTTTATTATTGATGCATTTTATAGCGCTTTTAGTTAATACAGTATTTTCGAAAGTTGGAAATTCCTCAGCCATATGCATTATTCCCTCTCCAAGTGAAATTGTAACGCTTATTTGGAGTATAGCAAACATCTTTCCTTTTTTAATCCATTCACTCGGTTCTTCCCGTATCTTGCTTATTGAAGATTATCTCAATTAATTTAATTTCGTCAGCAATATTGATGAAGTGACTGTTTTTTTGACAGGAAATGAGCTATATATAATCTTTTACAATTTGGGTATCTTTGGCATGTTGGGGAAGTTGTGTTCATCTGCTCAGTTGTGTTTGCCTTAACAAATCAAGTATAACTGGATCTGATCCTATCAATCGTAAATATTCCTCCAACCCACAAAACACACCAAAAACCAAACACCCCACTTTGGATCCTTTCTGAAGGGACAAGTACTTGCGGTGACGTTGCAACACTCGTATCGGGTATGGAAAGTGACTTCGATGTGAGTCATAAAATTACTTTTACTTTTACGTTAACTTTACCCCTCCTTTTAAAGCACACCCGCCAAATCTCTCTTTCCAATCCTCTCAAACTCCCTCAGATTCCAAAAAAAAAAACAGAATAATTCCAAGCAATTTCCATTAGGGCACCCTCCAATCGCCTCCATTCTCCATCATGTCAGAAACAATACCCCAAAATTTATTAATATAAATTGAAGTATATAAATATATATATATATACTATACTAATATATATATATATATATATATATATATATATATATCTTATAATATATATACATAATATATAATATATATACCAAATAATAAACTGTCTTAAAAAATGAAATCCTTGTAGCATTCCTGCATTCAAATAAAAATTAACGTTCTACTGCCGAATGATGCGCATATAGCCAACACAAGAAATTCTTGCAGCTATTTATGTAGGCACTGAATGTCTATCGTAAGAGAAGGTTACATAATTAATTACCGATAAATGCGCATAAAAGGAAATTGTTATTTGGCCATTATTATTCCTATATCTGCCCGTTTTTCGGCATAAAATGGGCCGATTTACGGGATTTCCGTGATCTTGTTTCGACAGGGCTCGGCTGTGAAAGGATTAAGTTTTCTTGATCATTCATTGTAAAATACATCTAAAAATGTTAAAGAATTATATATATGTATAATATAAAATAAAATATATATACAAATACATATATATATCTATTTATATATATATATATATATATATTATAGTTAATAGTTAATATATATATAATATATATAATATATATAAAACTATACATATAAACTAAATATTTTATTGATTTCTATTACTCTGTACCTTTAGACTTTAACCCTACTCCTTAAACCTCTAAAGCCTTTACCCTATTATTATATACATCATATAAAACTATATATACCACATCACACACATAATATTAATAACTATATATATATATATAATATAACTATACCTATAATTACTATGACCGTTTAAAAAAGTTAACATTAGGTTACCAATACATTTGAGATAATAAACAGAGAATTTCAAAATAAATGATCGCTAGAATTTCCTATTTAAATTGGAACAATAAAAAGGTAATAAATTTGCCCTGTAAATCTTAGACGACATAAACTTTCGAATATATTTTTTAACTTAAAGACACTTTAAAGAGAATTTTAAGAGCGATATAATTTTTAGATGTTCGAGAATCAACAAACATTTTGTTCATCGATATATTGGACTATTTTGCAAAATAACCCTGGAAATACTTTGTTTACTTGCGAGTATATTGGACCATTACCGCAATCCGATCTTTGGAATAGAACTGTTTCTGAACTACGACTCCTGAAATAAACGTAGGAATTTTTTAAAATATTCTTCCACTTTCAAATTGCAACCTTTTTAAATTGGCTTAAATTTCCTTTTCGAACAGATAGGATCGTTTCGACTATACATGTCCTTTTAAGTAATTTCGATTTTTTACTTTTTTATTTTGAAATTTGGTTTTCTTTATAATAAAGGAGAAGGAAAGAGTCAAATAAAATAATAGAAATAATAATAATAATAATAGAAAAAAAATTTAAATAAAATAATCCAAAATAAGATATGATATTAGAAAGATTAAAGATCTACATGATGAAAATAATTTAAGTTGAGAAGGAAATTGAAACATTACAATAACAGACTATTAATACCAGACTATTATTAGGACACTAATTAACGTAAGTGACACATAGCAATTCAGATTTATTATTTAACAAATAACTTACCTCCACTCAGATTCTGTGTGGTTTGAACGGACTCATCGTTTCGTATTTTAATTTGATACTCTTCAGGTGGAGTTCAGTTCACGCTACTTCACAGTTGACTTGGAATCCCTTGAAAATGAGATTATATTCTAGTAGGGTTCCTTTCTACATTTTTTTATTGAAAAAGGAACGAAAACGTGATAATCTTCCATTCGTTGTGGCTCCTACTTAATAGTGGTGGTAAAAAATGTTTACAGGCAAAGGCTATATTTAGGATGTTCCTATGTTAGGATTTTTCCCTTTAAAGAATTTACTTATATCACTTACGTTTATAAAACAATCAATAGTATAATATAGCTATCCCTAATTAATATTTATATTATGACCTTTATTTATTAGGTGATTATTACTATACCTAACTACTAAATTATACAAGCTACTATAATATACTATAATCTCCTTAAACACTATATTACTTTAAATATACTATATATACAATTCGGCTCTGAAAAAGCGGATCAATTTAAAATGAAATAATGATCAACATGTTAATATAATATTCCCAGGTAATCTCTAAATTTGTCAGATCAATTTGCGAGCACATTATCAAGGAGAGGGTTATAGCTCACAAACTGTTGGGGACAATCCTCTCACAAAAACAATCAACACTTAAGCCAGCTACATTATAAGTGAATTATCAAAACACTATGAAAAAAGGTCCATTCTCTAAAAAACTTGTTTCACTGAACGTGAGATTAATTAAAGGTCTTCGTTATCTTCAAATCTTCGTGCCACTTATCCGAAAAACTCATAAATAAATTGATAAAAAGTTATAAAGTTCAATAAATTATCGGTTATAAAAACAACAGTGCAGATACGACTATGGTGGGGAGAATTTAGGTTTTTGAAAAATAAGTCATTTAAGTTCACTTTGACTCTTAGTTTTATTTATATGACACTTTATAAAGGTTGAATAGTGATCATGCCGATTAATGAACCATAAGCTTAAAGGTCAATTTAAGACAAAGAATGGCCATAAATTATCTAACAGGTTGCTCCTCGTGTTTGGGAAAAGAATATGTTTGTAATGGTGGGACAAGCTAGCTCTTGAAAGTGTCGTCACACTATATCTATATTTAGTAAATATTATTGAAATGTTATTAGTTAGTTGATTGACTTAATTGATTCATAATTATGTATTAGATTAATTATTTCTAGTCCTAGTATGATGTTAATTAGTTTCAGTTTATTGTATTATTTATTTATTGCATTATTGCAAATGTATAAATGTGAGAAGTTTCCTTTCTTCTTTCTTATTAAAATGATTGATGGTATGTCATTATATTATATAATTCCATATCTATTACTCTGGTATGTATTATTATCCATTATTTCATTTAATTATTGATTTGTCAATATATTATCACTGTATTGATCTAGTTATTATTGATCTCTTCCGATATTGATTAATCTAAATATTATTTTATATTAAGAACGGTTGTTACGCGGCAGTACGCGCACTATGCCGCATATGCGGATTATCGCGAACAGTCCCAGTAGAATATATAGATACCCTCCAATTTATAGTATACGGTATATGGGGTATAATATTACTAACTTACTAGTAGTATAGCGCGATTTACCACGACCTAGGTGATCTAGGTTAGACTATATAGTATGTATAAATACCATAATATACAGCTAGTGAGTGAGTAATAATGAACTAGATTATTAGGGATGTACTGAACATATCATATGATCTCGAGCTATTCCAGGATCGTTACTCCAAAGCAATTTTTTGACAGTAGAAATTTATAAAGCAAGAGACTATAATAATATCCGTTTAGTTGTTGTTTGGACTCTCTTAAGCTAAATATAAAATAAAAAAAACAACCAAGACCAAACAATACAAATAATTTGAACACCAATTAGGTGCAGAATATATTTCTATATACATTATATATACTAGTATATAGTATATATATATTATATACCGACCACAAGAATACTATATTTTTCCGGGTATATATAACCAGCTAATATATATATAGTAATAAGGTATAGTATTATTATCATACTGCGTGGATCCATTGTGAGTTATACATATTTATCATAGTAACACATACTCATTATTATTATTCTACTATTATATATATATATATATAGTATTTCACTGATCAGTCAGTCTATATATATATATATATACTAGATATATATATATATCGATCATATTATTATATTCATTCCTTTGTTGATACAAATAATACCATAAGGAATGATATAATTATATACCTATATATTATCATTATATTATTAATAGGTAAATAGTTTAAATATATATATATATACTATCGATATATATATATATATATATATTCTAGTATATATCTTTTATCTCACAAAATACGTACAAGCCCTCACGCTTTACATAAAGGGCAAATTCTTAGCAGTAAAACATTGTTGAATCCTGTCCTGCTAAAAATTCTTAATCGCACGGAAACCTCGTAAAACAAAAAAAAAAAAAAACAAAAAAAAAAAAAAAAAAAAAAAAAAAAAACACATATCTCCAAAAACTACAATAGCTACAGGGAAAAGGAATAACATTTTTGGAATCCTTGTAAAAATTTTGGTTAGGAAAATGTAAAAATAAAAAAAATAAATTAAAAAAAAACATTTTTTTTGGGGGGAGCTCGAGCCGGCGGGGAACATAGTAATATAGACTAATATATATATATATATATATATATATATATTATATATATATATATATATTACTCAATATACTATATCATCACTATATAATATGTATATTATATATTTAAATATCACTCACAATAATCCAATATATAACATATCACACTAATCAGTATACTATAATATATATATTATATATATTTATATATATATATATTATATATATTATATATATATATTATCTATATTTTTATATATATATATTATATATATATTATTTGTTCAAAGGTAAATAATGCACGGCCAAGTATTGGGCTCGAGCCGACGGGGTGACTATTCAGGGGTGGGCGGGGAGTATTTACCATACCCACACAGTAACGGTAGGCGGCACGGGAGGACCAACCCTCCCGACAATCTCCCATCAACAAAGTACCGACAACATGAGTCGGTCGGGTTCCGGATACCCTGCCCTCCCGGAGGGGAGCGAAATAGTGCCAACTCTGCCACGTAGTGCTGCCACCGGAACGCGCCGCAGAGAGAACCTCCTACCTGACTTCCACCCTGCCACTCCTAAGGGTATTCTTTGGGTAATATCTTTAGTGTAATTTATTTTTAAGGGCAACTTCTACTGTAGAAACCTTAATGAGCCGATGTTATAACTTTACTAAATAAGGCTTTCACTTTCATATTATGACTATATATTATATAACAATAAAATTTGCATCCTTTTATTAATTTATATTTTTTTTATATACATTTTTTTACCTTAGAATTCCAAAAATAGGTATTCGTTTGCGCCTGTAAGCTATTGGTTAACCGCCTTTTGAGATATGTTTTTTTCTTTATTTATTTATTCTTCCCTTGGGTAGTAGGTCTATTTCACCTTTTTGCTTCCTTATTTTCAATTAAAACAATATATTTGAACATCTATGAGTTTAAATGGAAAGACAAATATTTTCATTCTCTTAGAGCAACATCTAGTTAATCCTCCTCCGTCTTCCCTTTGTAATAATTTTTAAAATAAGTTTTCAGTTTTCATCTACGAGTTAAGCTACGCCACGGTATGGCTAGTCTAAACACTCGAGCGGCTATACTAACCAACACGTCTATAAAATTTAATAAATTAGTTTACGAACCGCTATATTTGTTTTCTCAAACTTCGAATGTGGCAGTTCTAACCATAAAATGCGAAAAAGCAAATCTTCTTTTTTTAAATATATAAAAAAACTAATAACTGTCATATTATAAAGTTGGAATAAACAAATGTATTATAAACGGTCCATAAAAACATAATAAAATTCTGAGATTAATAACTTTTCCCAAAGCTCTTTTGACTCTAAGCCGGGGTAAGATCGTGCTAGAGCCGCAATAGCCATTATAATAATATATATATAATTATATTACTACTATCCCTATATATATATATAATCTATTATATCACATATTAATATATCGGATTGGATACCTTACTCATATTACTACTATCTATATATATTCAATATATATATCTATATTGCTACATATCAGTAATCTATACCATATAATCAAAGGCTTTTGATAAGGTTCCGCCCAACATAAAAAGGCTGATGAAGACAGTCTATTTCAATTGTTCGGCATAATAGGTGGATGTGAAGTCACAAGTGGTTGGATTAAAGAGAATGGTTGTGGAATTTGGCAGTATTAAAGCGGTGTGTTTGTAAACCAACTAATGGCTAAAAAGTATCATGCAATAGGAAGTTAGGCTGAGTGGTGGCTGTCTCGCGACAAGGGGTCCCTCCACAAGAGCTGGGGGCCCAACTATTGTTTCCTCATATACAAGTATACAGTACATGATTGTTATGCAGCGCAGGGAGACTTAAAATGGCAAGAAGTTTCTAAAGCTATTGTAGATCCGATCATCCCGTAAAATGGTTACCCTCCCATGCTTTCAGGAAAAGTGGACAGTCACGTCGCGGGCTTCTTGGTAGTAGTGGAATGTGTAGCTGGATATGCCGAGCGATCTATTGTGAGGATTGTCATTTGTAGAAGCTGTTGAAAGGCTCTGAGTCGAGCGACTCTGCGGATATGGCGGTGTGATGACGGTCGGCTGATACAGGGTCGAGATATGGATGATTGCGAGGATCAGTGGAGTCAGAGATGAGTGTTTAATTAGTAAAAAGCAGAGTGTAAGGTTCAGATTCACCCTATGGGATTTCTCAAATAAAAGGTTTGTTAACCAGACATACGAAATGAGCCCAATGGCGCGATTTTGCTTGAGTCCTGTGACCCACAGAAAATTTAGAGGTGTGGATTATAATATCCAGTAATTTTGAAACAGTAGCTATAATCAGTTTGTTCTTGAAAGCAAGGAATAAAGGCGAATAAATGCTGGCATAATAAAATCGCTAATGTTGTTTACAGCCAAAGCACATAGAAGTAGATAAGTAAGTAGATTGTATAATAGCTAATGTTTTATTGCCCCTAACTCAATAGCCCGTATATTTGCTGTTGATGGTTAGGGTTAATTAACCCACCTTTTTATTTTAAAAAAAGACCTATAGATACTGCCATAGAGAGAGGAGTCTTCCAGGACGTAGAGCAGACGCCAGGATGTGGAACAATCATTATATCTCCCGCGTTAGAGGCGCTCAAGTAGCATGGAGTGCAGATCGCCGCCTCTGAACGGATGTTAGGAATGTTTTCTGTAGAAAGGGAATTTCTCAGAGGGGACATGATACAATCCTACAAAATTTTTACATCTATTGATAATCGGAGACGGAGACCAAAATAAATTCTTCATAGTAGAGCAGCGACGACCTGGACGCAACTCCAGCGGCGGAAACAAGAAGAATTAAGTAAGAAGAGGCGAGTACCATCTTTGATATACGAAAGAGTCCACGTACGGAGCAACCAATTCTTGCACGAGTCATATTTTGTATCCCTAACCCCTGACCTTGTTACCATCTTTGTTGACACTATTTTTGAGCCCATAATTCTTTACTGCCCTTGCACTCTTTTTTTCTGGCCTTCGAACCTAAATTTGGGTTGCCATTCCCATGACCATTTTTGGGCAACCTGAATTTTTTTACCTTAACTTTTTTTTTGGGCCCTTGACCTTTTTTTGAGACTCCCGGGGTATTTAATTTGAGAACCGGATTTCCTGAGAACCTCCTGATTTTTTGCAGAAACGTTCCGGATTTTTGTGTAGACTCCAAATTTAATTGAAAGAAACTGACCAAAGTTTTTACCGATCACCCTCATTTTTGAGCAACGCCCCAAAATTCTCCTTTGAGAACTTTACCTAGATCTTATTTGAACAACCCTTCGAAGAAGGGATTGCGCCTGAGCAAACCGGTTTGAAACACGTAGCAACCGCTTTGTACGTGCACCAACCCCCCAAGTTTCTCTTGAGAACCCAATTTTTTTGACAACAACTCACCCAAATTTTTTGAGAACCCCTATAATTTTTTTGAGAAACACCTAATTTTTTGAGAACCGCCTAGGGGTTTTGTTAATGCCACTTGGCCGCCTATTTTTTTGAAGAAACCCCTAACACTCTGCTTATAAGTAGAACGCCTTAATCTTTTCGGAACCAACTAACCTTTTGGTCTTGCTACTACGGGTACAATTTTTGGGCACCCACAGAGAGCTCGACCTCTGCGGTGAGGATGCTCGCGGACCTATATTTATTGAGTGTCGTTAACTGCTTTGGTTGTTGTGACACCCTCATGGCATATATTTTCAGGTCGGTCATATATTGACATTAGCAGATAGCCATGCGGTCAATTTTGTGAGGCCCTACGAACCTAATTTTTTGGCCACCACTCCGTGGTCCACCCGTCACAGTATTTCGTCCCTAAGAACTTGACGTATGTATCTAGTGATGTTCCTATATATTCAGTGATTCTATGACATTATTCTGCTGAGTGACCCGCAGGTGTGAGTGGCCTGATTAGTGACGTGCCAAATGAGTGCCAATGAGTGCCAAGTGAGTGCCCAATGAGTGCCAATGAGTGCCACATAGTGCCAAGTGAGTGCCACTTTTTCAAGCCTTTTTCTCCTAAGCCTGCGGCAGCCTGAGCGCCCGAAAATAGCTCCCCTAATGAGGGGTGGACTACCCCTAAGGCATTATCACACCGTATGAGGATTCGATTGGCTGTATCCATTACAAGTTGCTAGTCATGTACTTCCTACTACGTTAACGCTAAATTTTTAACCACTTTTGTAGACCGCTCTTATATAAATATCATTATTATCCTATTCCCATTAAAATTAATTTATTTATATTATACCTCACGACTATATATATATATTTATACCTACAGTATATATTAATTTATTTGTTCATGTATCATTATCCTATAAGTTATTAATTATATACGTTATTAATATATACACATATACTATATATATATATCAGTCATGTATATATAACTATATATCTACTCATATTATCTGAAATTGGGGAAAAATAACTCTAATATTATAATATATATATATTACTTGCACATCGCACCTACATCACATATACTCTTATGAACACTTATACACACATTCTACGTATGACACTTATACAGCCAACATGAACTTACTATCACCCATTTACACTTTCATAGATCCACTTACACTAGAGCACCATATTACACTAATATACCACATACCACACTCCACCACAGAACTTTCACTACCATGGCTATACACACTTTAATGACACTTACTATGCCGTCTTACCACTAGCCTATGACACTTACACTAGAGCCCATATACACTACACTCACACACACACAGATACACTTACACTCCCACACTCGATATTGTTGTATGGCCCCTCAACTTTGACATTGCCCATTCAAACTTTGAGACTGCCATCAGCAATTGATCGCATCAGCATTGATGCTCAATCAAAACTTAAATGATCGGATTTCCGAATGCTCAGGGACGCGCAATTGATACATTTCTAACCTTTCTCTATGGCCTTACCTTCTACCCAACACTCTATAGAAGCCCGAGCTAATATGTGATGCTCTTCCCCCAAAGCCTCATAATCGGAACACCAGGGCGCAGCATGCGCCTTCCGCAACAAAGTCAGCCACGAACACCCCCCCCGTCCTCCGCCGCGATCCATCGCACCTGTGCCTCCCCCTCGCGCCCCCGTCCCCCGTTCTCATCCGCCGCGTCCGCCCGCAGAGGAACTTGCAATATTCAGCGTTCCTGCCCGCCGCGTGCGCCGCAGGCGCATATTTCCGCGCTTCCCGCCACACGCGTGGCGCCGTCAGGCGCAATATTTCTCTCCCGGGCGCGGAAATGAATAAATAATAATATACTAAATATATGAGTCATGTCAATTTTTATTTCATATTGGCTTGGAAACATTCTCTAAAGCAATATTACTTTTCAACATATACTGTGAAGTCATTCAATTTTTATTGTCATACTTAAACATTTTTATAAAACATTTCGCGGACCTAGTGGTAAACTCATGTACAGACTATTATTAGCACAAATATTTAGATAAACACTTATTTTTTACTATAATACGTTTTTTTTCTTAATCTACATATTTCTAAATTTTAAAAATGTTTTTAAAAAATGTATTGTAAGAAAGAAAACAAAACATTCCTGAGAAGCAACTGCTCTGATAATATTAACCCGGCATTTTTATTCTTCACCTTACACACACTTGCTGCAATGACGAAAAAATATTTCATAGCCTTAAAGATAACATCAAATCTTATATATACATTCACCCTTATATCCAGCAAGCTAGTTAAGTCCCCGAGATGAAATCCAATAGACAATGGTGAACGTTTCACACATAATCAACAAAGCCACCGGAAATTAGTTATCCGCACATTATATATAGTTTCTAATAAAGCTCGGTTTTAATCCCAAATCCTTTCTTCCAGCATATAGTTAATGACTCATTTTGTCTTTAGGGCCAATGGGCTCTTCGACAGGAGACAAATCAAAACCTGACCATATACCTTGTCTTTATCATTCCTCTTGCTCAGAGCATATAACTCAGCACATCATATTATTAACATTACATAACCTAGAAGGCAGTAACCACCTCCAAGATAGAAGAGCAGGTTTAGAGATTGGAGATTATCCTAACACCTATAAGGGATTAAGTAAGTGCTTATTGTTTTCCAGGATTCCGTCCGAACCTAATTAGACGTAGCTTATATTACACTCTTATACCTATGCCTTTAACTAGCTTTAACACTGGGTCACACTGTGCCGCTCAACCCGATAATCATTCTGCTTCCTTAACAAAAATCACCCTCTAGATTTACTTGGCTACAGATCACAAAATATGTTACAAAACTCACATTCTATGTAGGTGCTTACCTAAATACCGTAATTAGGGACTTAGTATGCTTTTGTTATATTTAATTAACTGTCTTTTCTAGCGTGGCTTTAACGTTTTCTTAGTCTATTACTCCGCTTTAATATAACAAATTTCTGCTTTACACACCTGCTCTTATGATCTTTCTGCTTTTAGGGACTTGATATAAACCCAATTATTCTGCTTTTAACTGACTTAACCTCATCAATATGTTTTTTACCTGCATTTAACCTCATATATTTATTAACATTACAGTAAACATTAAAACAGTAAAATCAGTAAATTAATTGAGGTGGGACCTAACACCAAGGGGGGATTAGTATGCTTTGTTTTAACTGCTTTAATCCGTGCTTTAATCCTTTCATGTTTTGCTCATTCTTTGAGCTATCTATCACAGTACCCATTCACCCCGTTTTAACTGCGTTTGGGTTTAACTCATTCATGTTTTGTTATCTGCGGCAATTAACCTCATAATGTTTTAAGCTACACCCGCTTTCTCAACTACCATTAATATTATTATGAACATTAATATATGTTTATTCCTTTATTTGTTTTACAACTACTTTTTATGTATTGTTATCTATAATTTAGTGATCCCGTGGTATTTATGGTGTGAGTGATTTTGTATGTATCTTTTTCATTATTTTTCCATAAGTGTTTTTGTATCCGTCTTATATTAGATGTAGTCTATACTGCTCACGTTTAAGTGTTATATTGGTACCTTTTTCATGCCTGAGTGTGTATGATTACCAGTGTATTTAGTCGAGCCCAGCCTCCTACATTCTTCGGGGATCCGCTTTCAACTTTTCAAACGCCTCATTCATCAATATCATTTCACACAACATCAAATCTACACACAACACCTATCAACCAATCCAGCATACTCTTCTTTCCATCCATTCAGTCAAAGGGTTCATCCACAACCCAGACACAATCTTTCATACAAAACCTCCACTACCATCACTATCCCAAAACTACACACACCTAACACCATTCCCACCTCCATGACACTTAAACATTTACCAACCATCTAGAAAATCAGTACACTTACATTTACTTACTAATCTACTCCATAACACAGCCGGATCTACCACTACACATCGGCACCAGCTTTTGGGAGCGAAACCTTTAACTGTGACCGCGAGTAACTTCACTACTTCACTCAATATGACACACCGTTGCACACACACATTCTCCACCGCCTTTTACCTTTGACTAACATCCGAGTACATTTTACCTCCGAGTTAGACACCTTACATTATACAAACTATATACCGCACATCGTACGGTCCAGTAGCACTAGCTAGTCCCCCACAAAGACAATAAACTCCTACATACCGCTACCACACTACAACTTTCAACTTTCACTTTTATCCTATCTCCTCTAACTTTTTCAACACATCATTCTAACCTTCCAAATGCTCAAGAGAAAGAAATTCAATCATCACCATGTATGTCATCTATGAAACCATCACCATCTTTACTGGGAAATCATGTCAGTTACGCCGCCCAACATTATGCAGGGCCGCACCTCTGAGACTGGCCGCTGGGAAGCATATACTACTATCCCAAGTCTCAGATTCCTAACTGGTAAATGCCGCGATATGCAGACGAGCAAACTAGCACTTCACTCATATGCTTGAATCGCACTACTTCACTATGAACCACAAGCTGCAGTGCTGAATAATAGAGCATGGCATCACTAGACCAACTGAGACCCTACTCCCACTATATATTCGACACTTGTGACAGCTTTCCACGGGTTCCCTCAACTTGGCATAGCTGAATAGCACTTAACACTTACAACTTACCACAAAAACCACAGCGAGCAGATACTACGCAGCGGCACGGACTCCATTCTTCTCGTAAAAACTTTCTGATCCCATACATACTAGTCACGCAGTTCTGAATACTAAGCACGACATAGGGAAACCTAAGTGCTTTCACAGTCTTTGGTCACACATTAGACAGCCTACGATAGTCAAGTACAGCAACCCATCGGTCCACTGCCAGAGTGACGCCAACCAGGCGCACGAATCGGGGACCCATTCGGAGGCGACTCAGCCCCTCTCTATCCTAACGACACCGTAGACACTCTGCATGCATAAGTGCTTATCTCAGGCAGTGTTGGTAGCACGACATGAGGGCTTGTGCCGGGCGTGGCATTGACCAGCGAGCATTAGTGTCCATTGAGGGGATCGGGACATGCTGTGGGGGTGAGCGAGCGGGGGACGAGTGTGGGGGGAGGGGACACGAGAGGTGACGTGTACGCGGGGGGTGGGAGCAGGGTGGGGGGGGGGGGGGGGGGGGCGTAGTGCTGTGGGAGCCGCGTCGTACGTAGCATCACTGGGGGTTCTGGCATGCACAGATATACTTACACCGTGCCCTACTGGGCACACCAAACGTAGATTTTACTTTACACCTGCCCCACACTAGACCGTTTACTCATTAAACAAACACACTTTGAAGTCCTGTATTCTAATCACCTTCACAACACAGATAACTTACTTACCACACCTGGCTAGCGCCCTTTGCTTCCGGTAGCATCGAAAACCTTTATGTCTCCTCACTGTCAATGGTCAACCGAGGGAATTGTTACTTTATCACCTTTCATCCTACACCCAATCCTTTTCCTTCTCAATTATCACAGCAGACACAGCTTCATTCTCTCTGATTCTCTAATACAAAACAGAATACAAACACACGGTAACATCACCAACGCCTTATACCTCTCACTCTCTCTTTTTTTCTATTAGGCACCTTCTGCATACATACCTATGGATTATTTCAAATCTAGTTATATAACGTCGAGAGCATGAGCCACCCTTTCACACGCTATACCTCGGCATCACTACACCATCGCACCAGAAACATCTATCTGGTTCATCCACACCACCACAAGAGTTACTCGTTTACACACAATTACCAACCCTACTATTGCAATTCATACCTTACTCTACAATTTATTTCCTCTTCAAGTGACCTACCTCTAAAGCACTATCCCACGACGAGACTTTATAACAGAGAGTCTCCATCAACATTAAAACCTTCCTAAATCTCACACATTACACCTACCATCTGACTATTTCCATCCATCTATATCAAACCTCTTCTCCTAATCATCTTCGATCAGGATGAATAACTATCCCATTGCACTCAAAAACTTATACCCCAATAACACATTCATCTTTTTCGTTCTACTATCAAGTCACTAACTCACTCTCCTCCAGCTATCTCCTATCTTACCTTCCGCCCTCTATTTAACTTCCAGCCGGTACCAACACATTCTATCCTTTAATATGACGCCCTGTACGCTTTGTCTGTGGTGACTGGTGAATGTATAGTGTTGTGTATTAGATTCTTGTCTGGATACATTTATGCCCTGTATAGTCTCATCCCTATCATATGCACATTTATATACCAACGTACACATATCTACCCAGTGATCTATACAGGCACGAACCTCAATACGCTCACATATAGCCTTTGCTCATATACATTCATTCACAGGGAACCAACTGATAGTCACATGCGACACTTTACATACCCCATCTGTGACAACCTATCACCTGAGGTACCATGCTTGGAACGCTTCAACGCAAATCGTTTCCCCGTAGACTATTCAATTCACGTTACCTTGATTTGGTGTAACAGGGGTAACTCTACCTCACGTCACCATTTGGACATTCCTATTGCATTATCGAACAGCTCTGACCCTAACCGGCTTGACACGGACACTAACGCACCAGTACAAGATCACTATGCGCACCAGGAAACTTACCGCTGTGATTTATCTTGGGTCGTTGGGGCCTCCGATCGTGGTGCATCTCACACTTCCAACAATCTATACCAGGCCACATGCCCTGATTTTGTCCCACGAGTCGTTGGTAGCAAGTGGCTTCTAAGGGGCGACTCGCGGCACATCCCTAGAAAAATGCTTCCTCGACACCTTACGGCTTCCCATACCGGGTTCGCGCTCGGCGTTCTGTACAGCCTGTAGGGACAATCTCTGCATCCATGTATGGCACACCTATTCAGCATGGTGTACCACCGAGCCCTGGTGGCGGGGTCCGTACAAGTTCATGTGGCGAACTACCGTTGCCACACAGAAATCAAGGCACAGTTGGCTGCCATCGCATAGACTTATTCTGCGGTGTCATATGTCACATCTCTCCCACAAGAAACCACTTCAGAGTCACCTATTTCGCTAGCGTCAGCGAGTTTGGGTATTTTCTAGGTTTGCCACGACGCTATAGATTCCTCTGACCCGTACATCTAGTGACCTCTTGACCTGGTATAGCCGCTCTAATCCATCGTTCGCCCTACGCAGCTACGGAGTCAGCTTTTCCACCAACTTGACTGACTGCATGCAAATAAGTTACCACATAAACTCGCTGTCAGCCTCATCGTGAACTGATTTATGTTAATCATCATCCAAAACCGAACCCGAAAAATCTGCCAAAGACGGTTCACCGATGAGGTGGCGTCATAGTGGTTAAGCAGTCTATTCTAGTGCGTTCTCTAATGTCGTATCTTAGTTTACTTGGGGTGGTTTGTGAACATTCATCGTCATTTCAGCTATGGGAGAGCATTCTATTCGGCGGCACTACCAGGTAAATAGAGCAAACCGCGTTCATTCTCTCTCTCGCTCTGCACCTTTCAGGTTGGTAGTTTCTCAGATCTTTCTTCATGCTAACCAGTTGACTTTGAATTCAAACACGAAGAATGGGTGCTGAATTCGAGCGTCAATCAATGGTTGATGATCAGCCAATACCCAAGTATTTTCTCTTTTCACTCTCAGCAATTATGACGGGTTTGTCATACAGATATATTCAGTGCCGGGCCACCGAGAAGGTCGGAACCGTCTCCAAAAATTACATGAATCTCATCACTAACGAGGGCTCTTAGTTGTACACATCCACATCAGGGATCATCCCACGCTGTTTCGCGACCAGGGCTCTTCCAGATCGGTGGCATGACAGAGATCATGTCTATGTCAGTCTTTTTTCCGACGCGCTTATCTTACGAAATCATTACACTTATACATGTTCTTCACTCCTTCCCTTTTACTCTCCCACCAACCTGGTCCATTTTGATTCTCTGGGTTTTCACACACTCTATCACTACTGAATTGGCTGTCACTACGGCCTGTACAACAATATCAGAAGATCATAATTAATTAAAGGAATCTTTATTTGATATCTTACTTCATCAAATTTAACACACGTACATAATATATCTCTCATTCGTCACCAGTCATACGACTCAAATTATTCTCCTAACGCTTCTCCTCTCCAAAAAACCTCTTTTCTATATATAAACAATCAAAACTGAACCATCCTTATCTTGATTAGAATTTCTCAATACAATTCTCTCCGCAGCAAACTCTCCATATTATTATGACGTGGCTTATAATATCTCATTTTGCTTACTACTAATAACTTTTATGGAACCCCGACACTCCTAGTTTCGTATACACAAATAACCTATTAAAATTAAAAAATTTTTGATTACTTAAATTTTTTCTGTTTTCCAAAACACAAAATTTTATTAAAACATATATTTTAACGCTACACTCTTATAAAGCTAATACACTCTCCACTGTAACGCACTTCACAGCCTCAAGTGATCCGTCCAATGAATCTAGCCCCCCTAAGCAACCGCCCTCTACCCCCAACCCATAGCTCATAAGAGCACGCTCTATTCGAGTTTCCATTCTTCCCTTGACCCGCTCACTATATTTAATCTGGCTACTGTATCACTATCACGCTGGCTCGGTATCTCCTTGCTTCAGGCATGCACTAGCCCGGTTCTTGAGTCTTCTTGTTTGTGGCTAATTTCTTTTTTTTATTTGGCCACCGCGCGGGGTTAAGGAAGCTGATACTCATACCCATTTGCGCTAAAAATCCGTCTATTCTGTTTCTGCTATCCCGATGCACTTCACAAACCCTTGACGTGAGTTCGTCTTCTGTGGCTCTGTGTCATAGCGGAGTGAGTCACCACTGCGTTACTCTTTAGTTAACAAACGTCTACTTCTAACCCTGGTGGTTGTGTGTGTTCGTGGTTTGCAGTTTGTAGTTAAAAAAACAATTATTCACTTTACCAGTTTATACGTGCCTAGGGTGTTGGCGCGTTGTGGGGTGGCGCGGGTGGCTTGGGCGTATGTTTTGAAGCGGTAAAAAATATTTCAATTTTTAATAATTCTGTAATTATTCCCTTTATATTTATTGATATTGATTATCTATGTACATTTACAATCATCACTAGAAAACACAAACAACGGCCGCACTCCCTTACAGATGGCGAAACTGACCTCGGTTCGGTCCTGTAAATGTGTTGAAATAACTACTGTGTTAGGGCCTAAATTTCAGGAATAATCCTTTTTGTAGCACCGGGGCGATTTTTAGGCCGCCATAAAGTTCACAGGGTCAAATTATAATTTCAAACTGACGCTTTTTCTGTAAAATGGTGGTGTTGGAGTTACTTAGTTTAGTAATTTCAATATCAAGGAAAGGAAGCTTGTTGGATTCAGTGTATGTTGTGAAATTAATGTTTGATTGGAGACTTCATAAAATCTAAAAATTGGCGGGCTTCAGCTGATAGGACGTTTTGTGCTTGATATTACTTTTTGTCTAAATATAAACGTATGTTTAGAGATAGCTGTAGTAAAACCATTGTTTTTGAAAATTTAAGAAATTTTGCATATTTCAGTTACGGAAAGCGGAATAGTTGGAACAATGTGTATAAGCTCTTTGAATCATAGTTAAAATGCTGTTAATCTTTTATTGTAAAAAGCTGAAACTGTAATAATTAGTTCCTAGTGGTGTCTTTTTTTCTGTGAACTGGTGTGTGATAGGGTTATTTAGTTTGGTAATTTCGATGTCAAGGAAAGGAAGTTTGTTGTTGGATTCAGTTCTTGTTGTGAAATTAATGTTTGGGTGGAGACTGTTCATAAAATAAAAAAAATTGGCGGGCTTTTATTTGGTTATGAAAAAGTGTCAAGGTGTTATCTACATAGCATCTGTAGATAATGGGTTGAACAGGGGCCTGATCAAATTTGTCTTAAGATGGTTAAGGAAAAAATGGACTAGAATTGGGTCTAGTGGGGATTCCATGGCATCGCTATCTATTTGCTGGTGAATGGTTTCATCAAACACAGTTCTTTAAAAGTTTGTTGATTGACTGTGAGGAGAGAAAATGGAGTATTAGGGTTGTATACAGTATCAGTTATAATATCAATAGTTTCTAATATAGGAACATAGTAAATATGTAGGATACGTTAAAAAAAGAGCAAAAAATTGTTATATGGTTGAGATTTGATGACGTTTTCAAATGATTAAGCATTTCTTACTTCAAATTGATTCTGTACAAAAGGGGCAAGTTGTGTTAATAAATTGGACTAGGTAATAGTTATGAGTTTCGTAGACTGCAAGAATAGGACGGAGAGGGCAGGAGGGTTCGTGGATTTTTAGTAGTCTGTAGAGAACTCTAACAATTGAAGAGATACTCAATAGTTTTGAGAATACTGTGTCATTGATGCTGGAAAATTCTCTTACGAGTTTTAATTTTCTGTTAATCTTGCCTTCTAATTTCTGTATTAGGGAGGAGAGTTGAATGGAGTATTTAATAAACTTGGTATTATCTTAAAGGATTCGTTTCATTTTATCTAGGTAGTCGTTTGGCAGATGACAAGATCCTTATTTTTTAACAGGGATTTTAGTGTGGAGAGATCTTGTTTTGTGAAGAACGGTTGAATGTAGCGTCTTTTCTTGCCATAAAAGTATTTATGTGAAATGTTACGCATTTCGCGATGGACATCCGCAAATTGGCTCAGATAAATAGGGAAACTTCTAAGTGAATTGAGAATATTCTCAAAGGTGAGAATTTGAAATATGAGATTCATTTGTTCGGAATGCCAAAGTTGAGTCCCACAGAAAGTAGGAATTTCACACGGTCTGAAAGTATATATGACAAGAGATTGAAGTATAGAAATAAATTTTAAGGAGGTATATAAAATTATTAAGAGCTATTTTATCACCACGGGTAGGTCACCTGAATATGAGTATTTCCGTAGAATACTTAATGTGTGATAGTTATATAATAGTGAAGAAATTTATATTGGGGCGGATATTAAGATAATTTATAGTTATATTAATTCATATATTTTATCATATATAATCACTATATTAGACGTACTTATAGTTATAAGATGAGGGGCAAAGACGCAAAAGGAGAGTAAATAATAGTGAATATATATATGACTAAGTAAATAAGAGGATAAGGCGGGATCTATTTGTAGAAAGAGTAGTAGACCTCCAGATGCCAGAGAAAGACACAGTATTAATTGTATAATCTGGGTGTTATTTTAATAATTTAATGGTGTAAATAGCATTGAAAGTTTTTGTAACATAAAGGTATACTCTCAAAGTAAGAGAACCGTACCTAACTTAAACATAACCTATGACCTAAGATCTAACAACTAAACCTAACTCTATATGTTATAAAACCTATTACCAAACCATAAGCCCCAAATTACCTTAAAACCCTTTTTAATATATTAACGGAGTCAACCACTTTTAAAAGTTCTAATATTATATATATAATAAATTTTTTGAATATTGACTAAGGAAGTTAGGATATAATGAAGCAGAGAGATAATAATGAGTAGATTGATAATAAATTTAATTAATAGAGCTACTTATACATATTATTTAGGACTATAAGGGGAAAAGTGAGAAGAAAATAATATAAAATTATAGGGATATAGAGAGTTGGGGTGAGTAATATGATGTGTATTTATTAAGTATAAAAGATATATATATAAAGATGATTATAAATAATTAATATATATAGGGTAAATACTTGCTAAGTTGGGTGATGGTGTAGATAGTAATATAGATAATAGATATAATATAAGTTAATTAAAATATATATATATGATTAATATATATATATAGGTAGTATATAATTATATATATACATAGTGATCTAAGAGGTGAGATTAATATATATATATATATATCATATGAGCTGGTTATGAATAGAGCAGCTATAGATGTTAAATTTTAAATAGCAACAGCAGGCCATATTACGCAGGAATTTTTAGATTTTTGAGAGGAGTCGAACTTTGAGGCTGGTGCTAGAAACTAATTGGGGTTAATCAAATAATATTCTAAGGGGAAATCTACACATCTGCAAACGGCGATTTCCTAGAGTAACTAGGATAGCGGAGGCAGTACTGTCTAGATGTATGTTTATGCGTTGGGCTGGTCTAGACCATGGGTAAGTAATAAGGCAGCGATTTAAAGTTTGGGAAGGTCCGTGGGATGTAAACAAAAGCGATCATTTCAATTTGAATCATAAATATGGGTAACTTCAGGTGATATAATCATTCACAGTAAACCCTATTAGCTATCCTCAATCGAATTCTTTCTTCGGGAAGCTATCAGAGTAATTTGTTCTTGACAAGAACTCAAAATATTTATTTTGGGCACATTCTTTCAGTCTGTTCGTCGTCTGGCATTTATGAAGCCCTTTGTAAACGATGGTTTCCACATCCGCGCGGAGTGAGCCAGAAATGTCTATTGTCTTTCTCATAGTTGATCCTAGTGTTGTCATTCATTCGAAAAAGGCGAACCATTGGGAACTTCATTAACAACAATTGCTGAAAAAAGAAATATTATAATAAAATGTATGACTGATTGAAGGTAGATTTCTATACAAATACTGTCCTCTCAATTAATCATTTCAACAGAATACCTAAAAGAAATTACAATAACATAACCTTTATAACAAAATATCTTATATAGAGATGAGTTCTCTATATAATATAAGGATGATTATGCCACTGGTAACATAAAGAGATCTTCAATTTTAATAACAGTTATCATGATAACAGATTATATCAAATGTGTCATGGCGTTTAATATGATCATCATATTAAGGGACAGTTAGAGTGGGTATATAATACATAACGCTATATAATAAATATGTTCGTAGAAGTATACTATTATAGGAAGAGGAGTGGAAGAGTATCCCTTATTAATATAGACGTACATACAATAATGGTAAGTTATTGAAGTCGAAGGTTTACATAAGAACCGGACCGGCACGGACACAGGTATTTAGGCAGGGAAGGTCGTGCGAGACCTGTTCTCACAAGGTCGATTTGTCAGAAAGTGGTACAGAAGCGAACATATGTAGATTAATTTTAGATTAATGGAATACTGAAGTGGAATGCGCTCCGCAGGGAGTGAGCGCTAACTGTTCGATGGGTGTGGGAATTTTTTAGGTGCTTTTTTTTTTTTTTTATAAGTTTTTTATTGTGTTTTTTAATGTATATTTTTTTATTTATGTTAATTCTATTTTCGGCAGATTTCAACACACCACAACCACATGTAAGGGGAGGAGTGGGGGCGTATTACGCGGAAGTTTGAGACCAAAATAATGGCGGTTTTCCGTACTTTTAACGCGCGGCAAGGCCTACGCGGGAACGCAGCGCAGAGACGCTGCCAAGCAGCCGGGGAAGCCGGCACGGAGACAGGCCAAATACTTTAGTCCTTCGTCGGTTTCGTTTTTCTTTCAGGTGCATACTAACTACGTTTATGGAAGTACCAGATGATTTATGTGTAAGTAGTCGGTGAGAGATTTCACCATAGTTTAACAAATGTTATTACCATAAGTGACGTCACAAACAAGGATTAACTATCAGATTAGGGGCCTAAAAACTACATTAATAATCTTATCAAATGATCCTAAATAGTGCCAATCATAGTTGCGTCACTTAAATAGAGTATGGTTGGTTCGTCAACAGATAATAGAAGAGAAATGCAAATCGATAAATGAATGGTGTAGAAAGTGACAAAAAAAATTTTGAAACAGGGAGCTAGATATTCTGGAAAGAAGTAATTTACATAAAAAATCTGAGGAAGAATTCCGAATTACTCTTTGGTTGGTGATGGTGTCAAAGAATAAATTCAAAAACGTTTACTACTGGAAAAATTAGGTAATAGTCAATGAAGTAGTAATTAGGAGAGAGGGTTAAGGGAATGGGAAATATAGTAATATGGGAAATGGAAATACGGATTGAGAGTAGGAGGTTATAGGTATGAGTTGAAGGTAAAAATTATAGGTTAAAGTATCATATGGAGTATATATATATTAATATATAATGATATCTATAATATTAATATATCAAACACAAATAAACTACAAATCTTTCAAGATCTATTCCTATATTTAAAATACGAATATTGGGGAAGAGAATTAGGATCAACGCTAAATTAACCACCTTAGAGGAATTTCTATGGGCCTTTATGGCACACTTTGGGGTCGTATAAAAACACGGATTGAGATAATAACTAATTAAGGGGGATTTACTTCAAAAATTTTATTTTTATTTTTTCAATTTACTTTCAATCGATATATAACTCTAGGTATTTGATACTGATGAGCCATGCTTGAAATGTTATATATAGTAGGGGTATATATATATAGTAATAGATATTTATATATAGTAGGTTGATAATCAATGACTATATTTTACATACATATTAAATAAACATAGCTATAAAGATGCGGAATGTACTTGATATATATAGTAAGGGAAAGGTTGGTAAGTCAATTTTTACGCCCACACGGAGATGGGACGGCGGGAGGCTGGCGGATCAAAAAAATTGGTTTTTCGAACAGGTAGGCTCTATGATACATAAATGAGAACGGACGTTTTAAGGTCGAAATAAAAAAAAAAAAAGAAAAAAAAATAGAAAAGAAAAAAAAGAAACTAGAAGTGCATATCTCAAAAATCTATCCATAGCCGATACAAGCGAAAAGGGAACAGGGATAACAATGTGATTAATTGCTGATAAACCAAAAAAATTTTTTAGTATAAAAAAGGAAAACTGGAGGTTAATGTAAGAGAAAACCCCAGGGTATACAGGACCATTATGGCAAATGGACCGGGCGAATTTTGGTCAGAGGGGCGTCTCTTCTGGTGCTTCCGGGGAACTACGTGGGTAGGACTATTCCCCCCTCCGAGGAGGGTCTCCGGAACCCCGAGCCTAAAAATCTGGCCCACGTGATGTTAGCTCAGCGGGTTCCTCCCGCCTCCCCTGCGGGGTATGGAAAGCGTCCCCCCCACCATGTTCCCCGTCGGCTCGAGCCCCCTACATTGCCCGTGTAATACTTTACCAAAATAATATATATATAATTTCGCCCTCTAGACCAGGTAAAAAAAAAAAAAAAAAAGAAAAAAAAGAAACAAAAAAGAGAGCAGAAAAAAAATTCAATCTCATTTCACTGATGGCTAGAACACATATCTAATATTAAATTAATACAATAAAGCACTAGAGAGTCTACCTGTAAAATTTTTTTTTGGATCCACTGATCGTTCGTGTGGGCGTTAAAGTAACTTTGTCCTATAATATATAGCAGGCTCTGATTATAAGTTATATATATTCGAATGAGATTTCAACCCAATGTATTGTAATGAGTAATAATAATGAGTTTATATAATATAATAATTTTGTCCTTTTAAAATATATTATAGTATATGTGAATATTAATATAATTCAAATATATGTATATATATGAGATATATATTAAAGGATACTGATACTATATATATTAGTGATGAAGCGGAATGCAAAGAAAAGTGTGTTTGCTGTATAAAGGTATATGATTATGGCGGTACACCACAGACATTCAATATGTCCACCCAGAGCGCGAAACCGTGGAACGTATTCGCATACTTCGGCATCAGGCCTGAGTATTCCACAAACCTACAAAATAGCATTTTCTTTGCCGGCTACACGATATTCAACAAGTGGAAGACACCTCTTCAATATGAAGACGACGTGTCAATAAAGTAGTAGTGAGGTAGGTAGAGGTTTATGGACATTCCGTATTATGAATATCAGTCTAGCGGGAGAAGGTTCCGTTATGCAAGCCATACACAGAAGTAATGGCACAGACATACACACACAGTAGTCTACGACAATACTATATAATATATTATATATATATAAATATATAGATATATATATATATATATATATATATATATATATAATAATATATATATATATACTATAATTAGTATATATATATAATATAATATATCAGTATACGTATATATATAGTATATATATAGTTTATATAATTATTATGGGTATAATAGTAGTTAATGTAGTTATGTTATTAATTATTGAGTTATACTATATATACTACTATATATACTTTATATATATAATATATATATATATATATAAATAAGTGTCTATAGATAGATAATTAATATATATTATATATATAGATATGAGAGTATATAAATATAATGAAAAATAGTATTATGAAAATATATGAAGTTATTATAATATAGTATATATAATAATATTATATATATATATATATATATATATTATATAGAGGCAGACGGTATTATTGTTCTTTATATTATTATTAGTGTAGAATATATAGTAGATATATATATATATTATATAATATAATAAATATATATATATAAATTATATTATATATATATAATATTATATATATATCTTTATTGAATATTAATTAAATATATAGTTATTAGATAATATATATATATATATATTAATGATAGGATATATAGAATAATAAATATATAAACTATATATACTATTAATATTAAATTTGAAATAAAAATCACACACACCTACACTACACATACACACACACCACACATACACACATGCTGAGGAGACTTAACATGAAAGAGAGAATGGGCGACACACAAACACACACGAAAGCAACGTGGAAGGGAATTAACAGGTATCAATTTAAAGTGGGCACTGAATAACCATTTCTCACAAGAGTCGAGAATATTCACACAAATTACGAATACATAAACACTACTTAATGCGAAGGCACACAACTACCCACACACAGAGATTTTAGGCACATGGAGTATTAGGTCAACCCAATGTCCATCATAGACTAACCAGCAGCCTAGGTCTGCACAGGATCCATTTTGGGTTCTGGGCACAACAGCACACATCTTCACACACACACACACACACAATATATTATTTCACACACACGCACATATATATAAATATATAAATATAATATATTAATTATTATATATCTATATATTAATAAGGTATATATAGATATAACTAAATTATATTGTATATATATGATATGAGATAAAACTATATTATATCTATATGATAAGATTCGTTATAATAAATGACTATTTACCAACACACAAGCTACATCAAGGTCGACTTAGTAAGAATCGGCCAGAAATCAACAATATTAGTCCGTTCAGGGCTGCGGAATGTTTGTAACATTCTACCAATACTTATACAACTACGACCGCACGACACACACACGCATAGTGCTTGCACACACACACACAGCACACACCCACACCACCACACACACAAGTCGCTCACACAGTGTCACACCACGTCAGCACACACACAACCACACACATCAATAGAACAATAAGACAATTCACTCAGTATCTATATCACTCCCACACACACACTAAAGCCCAAAATGACTGAATTCCGGCGTATAACGGGCCCACAGGCCGCCACTCGCCCAGTAGCGCACCAGTTGGCCCAGATGTATACTGCTTATGTAAGTCCACAGAATATTATCTAATCCAAATCGGCATCACGCTAGTCAATTACCTTAAATAGAGACTAGTAACATGGAATAGTTATTAGAGAGGAGGTAAAAGTAAGAGGTGTTATTACCAGATGAGCACTAACACCATAAGTGGAAAACTTGAAGTTATTAGATATGCACCAGTAATCGGATAAAGAGACAAAGCTTTCATTGTTTGTAACTATTTATATACGCAGCTTTAGCCTGCTTTATAAGAGCATCGTACTGCTTATACTGCTATTAACTCAAACATAGCTTACGTCCGTGACTATAAAAATACTTACATATACATTACTATCCCTTTAAAGGACAGTAAATCAGTAAATCAATAGGGAGGTGTTACGACAAACCGCACTCATCAGTAAGGGATTAGGTATCGGCTTTTATCTTTAAGAATCTGGACGACAGTCTATGGTTTACTCAACATCGACTTCTAACTCGCTTATAATGTGCACTTTCTGCTTTACCATGCGAGTGCATTAACGCAACTGTGAGCTTTATAAGAAGGGGGGAATTATCTGGAGGGCTTATGGCATTATGGATTACTCCAAAAAATACATTACGGAAGTATACGGAGCGCCGTGAATAAGAGACATGTAATAGATCAGCGCAATGAAAATTCAATAGGAGGGCTATGATAAATTTAGCGAGAGCCTTAGACTACACTGCACTGTTAGCAGGCAGCGGTTATACTTTATATCTTACATTATAGGGCTACGTAATAACATATACACGTAGACTATTTAGCTAATGGCTTTAAAAGTAGTGAGACGCTCACTATCTCTTAAGGGCTGGCTTTGAACTGAGGCGTAGAGATAGTGCACGCATTTGAGTGTCTTTTTTAGCAATGATAACGAAGACGTACAAGTTGTGAACCTTGCATTACGACTAACTCTGTAGAGGCATTGTTGTAATGCTCAACTCAAAATAAACTGTATTAACTTTCTCTTTAAACTTGGGCTTTAAGTACGGCTTTTTCTCTGCCAAATTTATTTATGGAGAGTGTTTAACCCTTGGCTTATTAAACTCATATGGTTTGATAATAGCACCTCTGGGACTGGTAGGAGAGCAGGAGTACAGAGGGAGGATTTATTAAAACGGAATTGAAAATTGAAACATAGGGGTGATTACACGCATGTTGGAAAGAGTGAAAGGCATTAAAGAAACAGTTAAGACCTAAAGTTTGCGGATGTATTAAACTAGGGTGACCTAGACAACGCAAGGGGGGAATTAAAGTAATGCCTTTTTGTTTTAACTTTAGTTAGCGAAGAATTCAGGCTAGAGGTCTCGAAGATATCTTGGTGGTGAAGGAGGTTTTTATGAAGAGAGTGTGACGTGTGGATGCGAATTATGTACTAGGGTGCGTAGCTGTTAAAAACCTTAAATCTCATCTATGTTCTTCTAAAGATAAAGAGTTAAAGTGTTTCGTGGGCAAAAAAGGACCACACCGTACGTGCGTGGTTAATCTCTTATGGTGGTTTTATGAGTATGACTGTGCTTTAACCCAATAGGATTATGTATGTTTTAACTACATTGAGAAGTAAAATAGGGTTTTTTTTTAGATTGATATGTTAGTGAAATAGATGGATTGGCTGTAAGGAAAGTTTTTTTTTTTTGTATGATGTGAAAATTTTGATTAAGTAATGTAATTATGTATTGTCCATTAAGTAATTTTAGAAGTTTAAATTGTTTATTAACTTTTCAATTTGATAAAAAATTTTGGCTTGAACATAGGACAAATCTTCGTTAAACTTTTAACGAAGATTTTTCTATACTGAAAGTAAAACTTGGTTATTATTATTTTTAGTAACAAAGAAATTAATGATTAATAACATAGACTCAAGATTACCATGTTTGAAAAAATTTGTGTTCCAACACACAAATGAGCGGTACTATAGTGGGTGTGAAAACATGGGGTTAAAATGCTAGGATCCAAGAAGAAGTTTTGGAAGTGTTTTGAGATGAAGGGTTGAGAGCGGTGTGTGGGGTTAGTAAAAGGAGGAGAGGATTAGGAATAGGGTGATTAGAGAGAGATGTGATTGGAAGAATGGTTTTAAGGTATGAGAAGAGCGGAGAAAGGGAAGTTTAAGGATGGGTTACAACTCTGAAGCGACACACCAAACCTGGAGAGAATGGCAGGAACAAGAGGGTGGTTAGGAGAGTTTTGGGAGGTCAGGGGATAGGATAAGGAGAGGACAGTTCATTCTTCATCTAACCATCATTGGATGGAATAAAAGGGAAATGCTGGAAGAGATGAGGGATGAGGGTGGAGGAAGGTTAGGGCGGTTGGCGAGAGATACTCGCGATGTAGGGCTGGGTCGCTGGCAAACAAAGGGAGTGGATGATTATATGAAGCTGCATGAAACCACTACCTCTCCCGCTTCAAGACCAGCGAAATAAGTTTTGTTAGATAATAATAATAATATATATATTTAATTCTATATTAAGAAACATATAGAAACATTTAATAAATATATTTAGATGAATATCTGAATATTATATTATTATATTATATATTATATATATATATATATATATACATAATTATTAACGTGGGCATTTGGTAATAGATATCAGGAATATATATATAAGTATAGGGCCTATACTATATATTTAATATATATCTGTTATTGTATAAATACCCACCTATATACTACTAAACTAATGTATTTGATATGTCAGGGGATACCTTATATTTATATATAATTTTAACCATCATGCTTAGGGGTGAATTTTTTTGGTGAGAGCCTATTGCGGCATGAATGGTTTAAGAGGGCCCCTGTATATTATATAGCCTTAATAATAATATACTAAACGGTATATATAATATTATATAATAGACCAATATTATATATAAGGCCTAGGTATACCTAAACATCGTATAAATCTATAATATAACTATACTAGGGACCTATATATATATATATATATATATAATATATATTATATTTATGCACTTCGATAAAAATTAGTCATGACCTCAACAGTATACTCGGATTTAACACGTAAACACACAACGATATTTATAAATGCGGCAAATCCGATGACGATGACGATAAGTATGCACGTCAATCGACTCGAGTAAGTCTTGTTTTGCATTATAAAAATTTTTTTGATCTTATGAGTCTGGGTGTTAAATTCGGGTTACCATCAAGATAGTTAAATAATAGTAATGCCATATTTATATATAAATATATTATATATATATATAAAGGTTAAAAATTAATATAATTATATATAAACCTAATAAACCCTTAAATATACCATCTTTATAAACTATATTATATCAACTAAATATTTATATCACTTATATATATATATATATTATATATGCCGTAGGCCTTATCCTAACCTAATACGCTTCAAACGATTTTTAAAATGTCTTAACGAGAAACTTTACAGTAACGCTACCCTTTTTAAAAATTGTAACAGTATTTTTCTTTTACACCGAAAAATTACAATATTATAAATTAAATAATAATACAGTATTACACTTAACGTTAATATTCATTTGACACTCAGTACATAAATAATATAATAAATACGGAGTAACAAAATAATCCACTGTGTTATGAACAATAATATTTATTATTTATATTTATTTTATGTATCATGACTAATAAATTACGAATATTATTAGTATTATATAATTATACCAATATTAATTTATAAAATATTAAAAATATAAGTATAAATAATAATAATTAAATATATAAAATTATTATATATAAATTAATAATTATAATAATTATAATTATATAAATAATAATTAAATATATATATATAATATACATTTAATTAAAAATTAATAAATAATATAAAATAATTTAAATAAATTATAGATAATATAAATTAAATTTATATTATATATATATATATATATATAATATATATTTATATATAATATATATATATATATTAATAATAATATATATATATATATTAAATATATATATATTAATTATATATATTATATAAATATAATATATAGTATATTATATATGTATATATATAATACACAATTATAATGAATGCCTTATACACTGAAACAAAGACAGACTTCATTTATATAGGCAATATAACAGATCATATAATTATATATAGTATGGTCAGCTCTAGAAAGGAGGCCCACATACTATCTCAAACCGGAAAAGTAGCAATATCCAGGCTAACCCTTGGGGAAAAAAGCCAGGAAGTAACTTTTGATATATTAGCCTGTTTTGGGTAATGTCTAAGAGCCCGTTAGAATCTATGCGCTATATTACGGGTTCTTGAAGGCATATTGCGACGAACAAGTAATGGTGGAAAGAGAAGAGAAAGAAAAAAGAAAGAAAAAAGAAAAAATAAAAAAAAAAAACATAAAAAGAAAAAAATGAAATCAATAATCGAGCATTAAATGATATTAAGCTCAAAGATCCTTCTATAATAATAGATTAGAAGATTGGGGTTGGTAGGAATTCTGGCCAATGGCAGAAATGCGACATGCTAGGATGGTGAGAAAAAATTTTATAGGGTTAGAATGAGGAAGAGATAATGTAAAAAAAATAGAAAAATAATAAAAGGAAAATAAGTTAATGGAGAGTATATTATTATAAGTTTGATATAATGTAATTAAGAAAAAGAGGGACTTAAGTTTAGAGAAGGGAGGACCATTTATACGAATTTTACAATAGCATGGAAAGTAGGCGTTTTTTCTTTAATAAATAAATAAAATGGAGGAACCGACCAAAGAAAGTATTTGTCTCTCTCCTTCTTAGGCTCTTTTGGGCTACAGCAGAGTTAGGCAAGATGGCCATATTACAGCGCTTATAGAAGTCTTTACAGAGAAAACGAAAATCGAATATGGAGCTTTATTTAAGAGTGGTAGTCAAATATTCTTTTAAAATCATCAGGAATAAGGAGGCAAATGAGTAAGTATACGCGGGACACTGGTGCTATCAGGTAGTAACCTTCGCTTGCAACAGGACCACGCGAGTGCGGAGAATGAAACAGGTAAAAGAGAAGAGACAGTTAGAAATCTCTTGGTACGAGGAAATGTGGGGAGAATGTAAGCAAGACGGAGAGAGAGAAGAAGATGTTTTACCCCACTGTTTTCTCAACTTCCTGATTGGAAATTTTCACAGATGCACGAGTGGTAAGCCACGGAGAGTAAGAGAAACAGGGGAGGTAGAGAAAGCACTATAAGGGTCAAGGTTTACAGGCTATAAGGAGAGGGTTTTGTAGGTTTTTTATGTGAATATTTGATTAAGAATGTTAGAGATTGTCTTACTAAAATTTCCAAAAAAAACTAGATTTCTGTCTGAGGAAGGATTGAAACGGATATCAGGGAATGGTTTTAATTTCAATGAAGTCACAGGGTAAGGCAATTTCTTTTTAACACAAAGCTTTAAAAAAAATCCACGGTTTTTAGATATTCGACCAAAGTATGCCATTGACATGGAATAATCATTTATGGAACAGGAACTCCTATGTAGTGGGAAATTATGAAATATCGTATTCAGAGATCTATCTATACTGGGAACTACATAATAGTTTGGAGGGTTCAAATCTCATCAAATGAAATAAGGCAACGATAAGGATAATAAGAGATAATACATTTCAAAAAATCCAGTTGGAGAAAACAAATGCTATATTTACCCGTGGAGTACAATGGATTCTGATTCCACATATCAAAGATATGTGTGTGGATCCTGGCGGCACCGCTGAAGATATGACCTGGTGGTTCGAAAGCGCAGAAACAATAAGGTAAACTGCAGATATATACTAAAAAAAGAGAAATTTTGAATTGATTAGAAACGTTATATGGATTAAATCACTGAAGAAGAATGGACATATGAAATTATGTGGTTAATTATTTATTAAAAAATTTAAGAAAAAAATAAAAATCGCAAAGACTCTAGAACATTAGAGAGCGCTGGCTCTCGAGAAAAAGCGAAATGAAGAACGGTAAGAGAAGTTTGCATTGTATTATTTTCAGTCATGGGTGAATGATGGGACATAAAAATTTTTGGATCATAGGTAAACCCCATAAGAATTGATCAAGAGGGAGGAGAGAAAATGTAGGAAGAAATTTTGAAACTGTTTAATTAAAGTGGTTATAATACTATGGGTAATAAATAATGTTGGGAACGCGAGATGAGAAAATAATACCAGAATAGATGAGATGAGGGAAAGAGGATTATTATAAGTGTACCAATATTGCGATATTCACGTAAATATATATATATAAGAATATGGAAATATATATTAATAAGGAATTATATAAGTAATTATTAATATCAAATATAAGTGCATAATAAAAATCACTAACAGTAGATTAATTTTTCACTGTTGAAAACCCTCTTCATGTTTATGTTTCATGGCACCAAGAACAATATAGGAGGACTAATCTTTAGAGAAAAGGTTGAGATAGAGTAGTAGCCCAAGACTGGGGAAGAGCAGCCGTCATTTTGGATAATTCCATTTTTTTTGTTCATGGATTATTTTAATTAAAAAATAATAATAGTATACTACAACGTATACGATCGATGCTCTTGTTTGCTCTGAGATTACGATGAGAAATTTTGGAAAAGGTAAGGGATTTAACAAAAATCGAGCTATATACGTTTTCATAATCTGAAGAAAGGCTTTCCGATTCAAAGTGCCTAAGAGGAGAGATCTTTGGGAGAGTGCTGGAGAAGAAGAATATGCAGGTGACTGAAAGTTTCAGAGGAGCATTGCTGGAGACGCGGGTTGATTGACAATATTATACAAAACTAAGTGGTGACGGAGTGGACAATAGATTCAAGGAATAATATTTAATGTAATAGTAAATAAAATATTCGCCTCTCCTGCGACACAATCTTTAAAATAAACAATGGTGGTGAGGTGAGAAACGAGCGGGGTTAAACCAACGGAGGGCGTGTTGTCACCAATTTTGTTGTATCGTATCTGGATGTAGTGATAAAGAAAGTTAGAGAAGGAAATTTTTTTAACGGGAGATTAATGGACCGAACTGTCCGATATGCGTTTTAAAAAAATTTTAATGTTTTTTTTTACTAAGGAATACCGGTGATATTTTTGGGCCATATCACCCACAGGATAGACGTGGTATAAGGACGTGCTGGAGCGAAGAGGGAAACAGGTTCGAAGACGAGAATAGGGCAAATAAAAGAGGTGATAGTCCAGGAAGTCAGGTAATGGGGGTTTTCTCCTCTGTCCATCACGGGCAGCCTTGGACCCAGGAAAGACGAAGGGTATGGAACACTGATGAAGAGCGGTCCCCCCGGCTTTGCACTATAAACGCAGAAAAGACGAGGAGTCATGGTGGTCAGTAGGGAAGAAGGGACAGCAAGAGAGTTGAAGATAGTATCGTGGATGGGAATCACTGTGAGGAAAGATAAATGGGCACCCGTGTAGATTATCTTTGTTATTGGAAGAGAGGGAGGAAATGTATCTACTAGGGGTAGACTCATAAGTTAGCCGCCGATAGGCTCAGTAACAGCGGGAGCAATAAGAGCAGTAATATCCACATACTGAAACAGATAGACACTATGAGGTGGAGCGCAATTAACCAAGGGTGATCTTTGATCGGTGTGTTAACTACCGATTTTACTATATGGAGCAGAGACATGGAGTAAAACTAACCAAGAAAATGGATAACGTAGACATACTTCAGCGAAGATGTACGTCGTTTTGAGAGCGAACTGATGGCAAAAGACTAGAAAGAGACAGACAGAGAAACCGAAAGAAATTCAAGGGAGGAGGTTGGGTGATGGCCTATAGTTGTAGAAATGGAATGCAAGCTAGACTTGGGGTAGTCGCGGGGCACACCCCGTCGCCGAGAGGATGCAAGGAGGGGAGAGTAGCCAAAAAGAGATGGGAAAGCTGCTCGGTGGAGAAATCATTGAGAAGACATGGATTGCGTCGATGCACAGGACGGTGAACGGGGAACACTGATCGGATGTGTGGTCAAGCGAAGAATAGACAGATATGATTCAGCTAAGACGTGCGCCTTGTCCCCCCCCCTAAGTTATTTTTAATTTTTTTTGATATCTTAGTTTTGTTTGAAAATCTTGAAAACCAATCTTAATAGTACATTATTGCAGAATTATGTAAGGAAATTTTATATTCTTGAATTACTTAGATAAATATGTCCCATATAGATTATATATATAATAATATATATAATAAATATTTTAAAAAATAAAATATACCTTAAATAATAATTAAAATACTTGTAAAAATTATATATATATATATGGTTATATTTATATTCATGGGTAACAAAGATATCCGAAAACAGGTACATCTTGAGAATATATTATTATATAATATCCTTTATTTTAAAATAATATATAAACATATTTGATATTAATATATAAATATCTAGTGATATTTATTTAATAAAAAAATTATTTATTAATAAAAATAATTTTACTAGAAAACTTTTAAATCAATGTTCCCGTTACACTACTTACATGGGCCTTAAGAGCATTCATGAGTACTTGTTAGTATCATATTCTCATCTTAAGTATGGTTGAGAAAAAAATGGAAAACAAGCCACAAAGGTTTTGAGTTGATATAATATATAAATAATAAATAAGAAAAAATAATCACAAAAACTGACGGGGATAGTCCGTAAACATAAACAGGTATGCCTATATATATATAATATTAATAATAATATATATATATTAATATATATATATATATTATATATATATAATATATAATATAATTAATATATTAATTAATTTAATATTATATTATATAATATATAATATATTAATATACTTCATATATATATAATATATATAAAATATAATATTAATTATATAGTATATATCCACTTAATTAATTAAATAATATATTATATATAATATTATATATATGCGATAAAAAATAACTCTTGAGTGATTTATATTACTTTACTACATACCTAAGGAATATATAGAATATTCAATATACCGTAGGGCCCTCTTAATCGAATAAATCGGTAATGTACCTAATAAAGCGTGTTAATTATACTCATATTATTATAACTCGATCCACGTATATAACAAGCTAAAAGATTATTACGACGAATATTTTTAAAATATATCTATATAAACCTATGGAAGTCAAATCTAATTCAATAGGAAAAAAAGTAGGGCCCTATATAATAAGGATACTGCTAATCTATATACTACTATGCTTCAGATATTAGAACAAGATATACACTATCCTGCTACGTATATATATATTATACACAATTACTCCGCTATACACAATTAATAATACTTCAGGGTTATTCAGATTTTATTGTATATCGTTGTTTTACTTTGATATATCATATAGTTTTATAATATATTATATAATATATATAAGTATCGCCGTTTTAGGTTTAAGTTAGAGCTGTCTTGTCCGTGTTGAGGGTCGAAGGAGGACCAACAATCCATATGTGGCTCTAAAAACAAACAAACAGATACCCGACGGCTTGGCATAGTAGGAAAAGGAATACATTGCGCTCCGTTCGCGAGGAGGAGTCCCCGGTGGACTCTATATCCTGGTAAAGACCATGAGAAAAAAGTTCCCCCCACTCTGCGAAAGGACGAGTAATATTTTTATTATCCCACATATCAAATTGACGATGTGAAACTGAGAGAACGGGGGTTTAATTGAGAAAGAATAAAAATTATAATCATACATTAATTTTATTATTAGATAAATACTTAAATTAAATATTACTTGTACTTAAATACATTTTTTTGGAATTCTAAAATGTTAAAAATATTGGTAAGAAAATTGTTAAAAATAATAAATAAAGTATAAAAAATGAAAAATAAAAACTAATGAAAAAAAAAAATAATAAATAAACATATTATGATAATTGAGGGAAATTTTTTTTTGGGGAGGGGGGGGGGTGTGGGGGTTTGGTTTTTAGAGAATCAACACTATGTGTAGTTTAGTTGATGTATATTAGTTAGTGTTAATGTATTTGTGCATTGTGATATAAGGGATTTACAATCGTGAGTGGCTCTGTAGTCGGTGTGTACTAGCAGGACTTTGATTTAGAGAGAGTTTGCCAAAGGTTGAAGATGATTTAATAACGGGCATTTAAGGGGGCTCGTCCGAGCCGAACCCGGGACAACAGGGGGGACTACGTCTATCACTTGATCAAGTTCAGGACCTCCAGCGCGTGTGGTATTGGTTAAATACCCCAGATCTTCCTCGCAGCTTTTCAAAGGCTATAAATAATGGAGAATAATGATAGAAATAAGTTTATTTTGGTTATAAGAATAATTAATATAACAAAGTCTTAGATGTAAAGTGTATACTAAAATTGAGAAAGGTGTTTTAAATTAAAAAAAATTTATTGTGTACGAGGTGGGTAAAAAAAATATCTATTTGAGCAAACGGTAAAGTAATATTTATGGGGGTGGGCGAGTAGTTGGAGATCTCTGATGGGGTGAAGCTAATATTCAAATCTAACTTAGCCCATTAGGACGGTTGGCCTTGGATTTTTCAGCGGACATTTCCGCAAATTTAACGGTCTGGTTTTTCAATTCGGTTCATTTTTTTTTAACTTACTAAATATTGCCGTTTGATACTCTTCCTGATGTCCATTAAGCCTGTCTTCGGTCATTGTGTTTCTTAGCCAAGTATTTACTCTTCAAAAGAGTGCTAGAAGACCTTTCAATGGTACTGTTTGAACACGGTAGCACCAGTTCAATTAACGACAGTTGGTTTCTAATTTTGAGGAAAAACTAAGGATTTGGCTTCTTTAATGACCAAGTAAACGGTTCCAAGTCTTTCCAACTGTTTTGCTTGTCCCATTTTGTTTCATACCAGGTCCACTCATATGCTCAACAAAAGACTTGTGGTGATCCTCTTTTTTACGACTCCTTAATTAGTTCTCCACACTTCGGCATGTCAATGACCTTTTTTTTGCTCTTGCGGGGACATAGTCAAAGCTTTCGGTTGACTCTAACACAAAGCTTTTGATTTATAAACTTTCAAACGTTTTTTTTTCCTTTTCTGGTCAGTCTATCTATAGCAGCAGTTGTAGATGGTCACCTTTCATCCTTTCCTTAATGGGGTTTCTCAGGGTTTTGTCCTATCCCCAATTCTTTTCCACTTTTTAATAATGACTTTCTCTCTGTGTCACTTTATCATCTATCCATTATTATGCCAACGTATTCAACCTTCATTATCCTTTTCTGATTGATACCAAAGATACCCAAATACCCAACAACAAATTGCCTGGAAGTAACTGATCTCTGATCTTTCGCCTATTTTTAATTGGGGCAGAGAAGATTTGGTCGTTTTCACTGACTCAAAAACTCATGCCTTTCATATTTTTACTTCAACTTGATCTTCTTTGAAATCATACAACTCAAACATTCGTCTGTCCTTTATATTATTGCGAGTTTTTTTCTCGCGTTATCTTTTTTTTGAAGGATCACATTTGTTTCTCTTACTAAGCAATTAGGCTTCTAAGAGACTGGGTGTTTTGAGGAGCCTTCGAAATTACTTAACACCACCCTAGCTGCTTGGTCTTTAGAGGTGTGGTTTTCTCTTGTATGGAGTATGTGCTACATATCTGGGGAGGTTACCCCTCATGCACCTCTTCTTTGAAGGATGGAGTCTAAGTATTTTTGCTTAGCAACCTTCCTGCTTTCACTCATTTCCCACAATCCCTTTCTGGTCATGGAATTGTGTCACTATTCCAACGGACGATGCCCTGCTAAACTCTAAAAGCATCTATTCTCTTTTCAAGAAAGCATAAGCGACATGTCATTTCACACAATCTCCTACTTTCTCTGTCCCCAGACTTGATCGCTATGCTCACTCTCCTTCTTATATATTCCCCATTTCATCAAACTTATAAGTTTTCAAAAGCTGTGTATTGGGATATAATGGTCTTTGATTTGGTTCTGATTTGAATTTAACTCCCAACCCTGATAGATTGTGTGTAGTTCTGACCTTTATCCATCAGGGAAGACAAAAACAGATGGGTATATAATGCAATAACTAAATTATATTATCAATATTTAAATATATATCATACTTATGTGAAAGGGTTATTTGGATTTCAACAAGTTAATATCCACAAATCCCTGCCCCGACAAAAGGATTACAAATACTTACTACCCCAGTAGGAATCAAAATTTCTATTTAAATCTACTCCAGTGCAATTAGTACCCGAAAATCTCCTGCGATTTTTCCTCCAAATTCGATGCTGAAAAATAAGATAAAATAAAAATCATTCAAATAAATAAAAATATTCAACATGAAAAAAATGAATCAGAAAACTTAGTAATTTTTTTTTAACAAATTTTTATATATCAATTTTAAGGCTTAGTCGAACATTGGCGACAGTTATGCATGAAATAAAATCGAAATGTAGTATATCCATTTTATTAAGCGAAAATATAAATAATAATAGAACATAATATTTATGTATAAAATAGAATAATAGTTATAAAATAGAAAATATATATATATATATATATATATATAATATATAATAGTAATTAGGTTAATATATAAATAAATAAATAATATATAGTATAAATAATAATATGATATAATAAAATAAGATATATATAAATATAATAATATTTATTAATATAATATATATTAGATATAATAGATATAATAATCATAAATATAGATAATAATAAATATAGTAATATATATATAGTATGAAGAAAATAATATATATATTGCTATTCTTTCTTTCAACTTTCTTTCACGCATTCCTCATTTGCCACCAAGTATGGGGGAGTAGGTTGCGATACAAGCAGAGTCGGAAAAGAAAAGACTAGATATAATTTTAGGAGAACATGACTACGTCGAAAGAAAAAGCCCAGCACTTAACCAGCCCCTACAGAAAATGTACCGATTAGTTAGTGAGAGCATTCGTGCACAAGATCAGAATAAAATCCACCCTATAAGAAAGACATCATGTCGACAGACGAACAGGACCCTCAGCAAGTAGTAAATCAAGTCATGTAAGGATTCATCCCTGGCCAGGATCGGGCCACAACCATGCCCCATAGAAAACCCCGCCATATCCTTATTACCTATCATGCAACCTTTTATATACTCGCCGTCTGCCAAAACTCAAGCATTTCTTACCTTTCGTAATCGTTCACCAGACTCAATCCACTTCTCTTCGGGTCTCCCAGCCGGGTTTCAGAGGTACCCAACACATCACCACTATTAGCATCCGCGTTAACAACCGGACTAAATCATGTACAGATCACTAGTTCGCACATGACCAACATTCTAAACATATGCTTTCATTTACAGCTCTTGTTTAACAATCCTTTTCTTTCACACCACACCTACTCTCATTAAGACGTTCAATCCTCTCTCTAATAGATGAAACAAATTCTCTCACATGACCATAGCACTAGCCCCGTAAATTGTCGATCTGACACAATTGACAAGTGTTAGATCGAGAATATACTTCTATATTGTCCAGACCATCCAAGGTCTCCGAGGACAATACCACCGTACGGAAAACGTATCACAGCGGCTACACAAGGTGAAATTGAAAGAGCGATGTATCCATCCATGAATAAGAACCCTAAGCACTACTCAGAGAAGAAAACAATAATACCGCTTTGCTATATCACCATATCGATTTAAAATATTGGCACACAAGCACCTGAAAATCGTGCCATTCAACGATGACTGTCCAATAGCTGTACACTCTTGAAACATTACATCAAACAAGTGTCCCTATCTCAAATCAACAATGATACCCTAAATATTTAAAACTCGATAGCAACTTGTTCTGCTGAGCTCGTACCATGCTACACTAACTCACAATGAGGAGTGTCTCTGCAGTCAAACAACCATTAACCGTGGTACTGCTAATCCACGAATTACTTCAATGCCCCTCCCTTTTTACGATCACACTCTGCAATCTCTTACCAATCACTCTTCAAAGCTGCTGCTTAGTAGTTACGCCAGCCAGCATTAGAGACCAAAGTATTCCGCCAAGATTAATAGAATAGGAAATAGTGGCACCCTCCACTCATCTCCGATCTTCTCCATTTCTAACACCATTTCCTGCATTCCCACCTCGAATTTTTCATAACCCCATCCATATACAAATTGAATAACCAAGGGACATAACACCCCTGTCGTACTCCGCTATTAATCCTAAACCAATCATCATTGACAACTCCATTTATCTTACACACGCTTCACTAATCGTCATACATACTTTTGATTCACATTCAGAAGCCCACCACCAACCAGCGTACATCACTAGCCATAACGCTTCCCTATTAACTATCATACGCCTGTTGCAAATCCATAAAAACTAAATACAATTCTATTCTTCTTCTCCCTCATTTCTCAATCATTTGTTTCAATGTAAAAGATTTGAACCCACACATCTTCTACCACTCCTAAACGCACCTTGTCTTCACCATCAGTCCTAAGTCACTCGACGCACTCTTTCGACAAAAACCAAGCATATACCTTCCGTACAACACTCAATATGTAAACTTATTCCCCTGTAATTTTGTGCAGTTCCCCTTTTTCTCCCTTACCCTTATTAAGGGTACTTATTACCCGCTCTCCTCCTATAAATCCACTTGAGAACAGATTCCATAACCTCATTGAATGGAACAAGTTCTTTAATATACCACAAATCTTTCCAAATTCCATAGTCACGATCAAGCAGTCTCGGCCTCCGTTCATGGAACATATCTGATCACTTACACACAAGTTATTTCATTCTGATACCTGGCAGATTTACTCGTCTCCACTTTTCTCACCCTCTATTCCCGATACCCTCCCTCAAACTTACTAATAACCTTAACAACTCGCGCAAAACGTAACCTATACACAATACTGCTACGAGTCCAACGCCACGACAAATTCACGTGGATTCATCCTCTTCATATAAACTGAAATGATATTGTGGCAGAATGTCTAGTACAAGAAGTGGTTCTTATCCACACTCCTCTGACACCTACAATTCATCAGTTACAAAAGAACAGACACATCCCGTACTTCATTAATATCTAAGCAGATGTCCCCTTAAATTCTGCATTTGCTTGAAAGGTGAATATTCCATATGATAAGTTAAGTATTATATCGCATTATATGATGACCAGAGAGAAAAGAAAGAGAAAACGAAAGAGAATTAAGGAAAATTTTAGAGACTGCATAATTTGGTTTGTGTTTTATTTGTCTGATTCTAAACCTTTCGCGCATTCTTCCAGAAGAGCTTTTCCTATTCCCTTGTATAAGTCCCCATTCATCTTCCTGTTCAAACTGTTATCATTTTACCTAACTATGTTTCTCTCCTACGTAGACAACCTTTTAGTATTTCATTTTCCTCCTTATATATAATCCAAGCGAAGCATGTTTCTTTTGAGTCTTCATCATTCGCTTTTAGTACATTCAACCACGCTTCTTTTTTACTTTAATCTTTCAATCACCTACTTTCATATCCACCAAGTTTCCACTAATGTAACATCTTACTTTCTACAATTTAGCACATTCACACATACTTCCTTTGCTTAACTAACTAACAATATGTGCTTCCTTTCAATTTTTGCCCCCAGTTTTTGATTTCCCAGTATCAAACTTGTTCACTTCAAATACCGTAAATAATATTACTTAGCGATCGCTCTATTACATACTTATCTCTTATTATATCTTGTCTCACTTAACTTCTCACTCTTAATTTTACCTGCTTCCTTTCGTCACTATCCTCTCCATCCAAGCTCCCACTAACTAAATTATATACACATAGAAACAACATTAAATGATCCAGATAATCCCATTTCCTAAACCCCTAACTGATTAACATCAACACATACTTCAAACATCTCCTTCTTCACCAACACTAAAATCAATCATACTTTTTATCTCGATACCCTCTCTACCTACCAGAAGAGATACACACAACTCTAGTATTACTTATGGATACTCTTGTAATGATTTAAAGAAAAAGTTGAGGCATAAATATTACTAACACATCATACCTCTCTCTTCACAAGATAATCAATCAACCTTCCTTTAACCGGATTCTGACCAGATATTTCTCCCGGTAACCAACCCAAAACACTGGAAAAATATCCATCCCTTTTTTTGAATCTACCTATCAACCTATAATCAGGTAGCCTCAACATAAACTAATCAATGATCTGAAGCCCTACTCACCCCATCTCTAGAAAAACATATTACATAATCAGTCAAATATCCCAAAAAAATCGTACTCTCTTCAACGTTTACCTGATCAGTAATGGACCCATACTCACGAACATCATATGTCCATAAAACTTAATACTAGTTGGATAGACAGTATATGAAAACATATGAAAACAATAGGAGGTAAATGCAAATATCAAAAATTTGCTGTATATATGAAATCAAAGCCTGGAAACAAGTTGAATATAGAAAATATAGAATAATAAGAAGAATAGAAGTATAGATAAAAAATATAAAGAATATATATGATATTATAGATTAAAAATATAAAATCTCAATATATTATAATATAATATAAATTTATAAAATCAAATTAAATACATAAGATCACAAGCAATAGATTAAAAGCAATATAATATAGAATATAATAGATATATAGAGATATATAAAGTAAATAATATATTATAAGTTAGATATAGTATAAATTAGGGAATGTGGAACGAAATTATTTAAAAAAGCCGAGAAATGACCGATAATATTCGCTAAAATATATTCGAGGAGACCGAAGTTAATCACTTCGCTATTCTTGTGGGAAAAAAACCGAATAGTTATTTCAAAGATTCGAGATTCATCATTTTAGGGAAAATAAAGGTAACACATTATCAATTGTACTAATACAACAAAATAATAAAAGCGAAGAAATATTTTACTGTGGATGGAACCTTTAATTGTAGCAGATATACTTTAGTATATTTATGAAACTTGCTTTTTATTCTTAATATCGCTTCTCGAGATTGCTTGATCTACATCCCGTTTTCGCTGCAAGTTATGAATGAAAGATACCCTATTTTTATGCATAATATACCTAGGAATGACAAATACATAGGTGCGACATACTACGAGTATAGCTGATAGTAGACGTTAACCTTTACCGCCATATATATCTACAGTAGCAGCAAGATTATTGCGGGTCGATTATTCGGGAAAGAATGTAAGCACAAGGATAGCGTTATCAGATACGATCGTCACATGTAAATGGAGATAGACACTAATAACCTGGATGGATGCTATCATCCAAATCCATTTAGAGAACAAAGTCGGAGAGAAATTGCAGTTCCGTAACAGGTGTTCCGCACAAGAGGAGCCTGAACTGAAAAACAAATGAAATGTGACTCAACTCCGCGATGTTCTTAAACTTGAAGAGGAGGAGGCAGCCAGGCAAAAACTTCAGTTAGAAAAAGTTCAATATGATAGTAAAATAAAGACACTGGCCACAAAAGTAACAGTTTTATCGTACAGAGAAGCAGAGCTGCGGAGGCTCTTCCAGTCAGATGGCAGATTAAACCTGTGTGTATAATAGCAGTGAAAAGTTTGCAGGAGATTTATCGATACTTACTCGCTATGAACTCCCAGCATACGTGAATGCACGGCTGAAGGTGGTGAGCGACTATTATGTGACACTTCCAAGAGCGAGTTATAAACGAAGTGTGTGTCCTGTTACGACAACGGCAACAGTATGCTTCGAAGTGAATCCAGCGAGTCAACTACAGAAGTGACATATGAGAAGAGGAATGTCATGCCAGACATCGAAGCTCTGCGGGGATTAGGTTTCAAGGATAAAACAGGATGGTAGGCGTAGAATTATAGCGATCAGACCTCAAATGGGTAAAATCTTTGTGCTCGGTCTAGACAATTAGAGGTTTCACCAAGGAACTCCTTGTTTCCTTGTAAGCCCGCATAATATAGGACAGCCAGGCTTGCAAGCAAGGATCACTGTAAAGCGGGGTGTATCCACAATAGAGTACGAATGGAGAACTCAGACGAAGGAAAGAAACCTTGACTCCATAAGGGTGACAGGATATCTGATACTGAAACTTGACTGATGTACAGAGAGAAAGCATCATCTTACCTCCTTTGCACATTAAGCTTGATTTGATGAAAACAATTGTGAAAGGCCCTGTGAACCTATATGATGGTGATGCTTCCGACTAATATGACTTCAATCGTTCTGAAGTCTGAGTGTATGAGAAGAATAAAAGCTGGGTAATATTTGATGGCTAGCAAATACGGACATCCTCCATTGATGCTGCCTTTGCTACAATACATAATGACTTGTAGTGTAGAGGCTTAAGAGCGTGATAATGCTTATTTCGAAGAATGTAGCACAGTAAATTTTCTGTATAGGAACAGGGAAAGCCGAATAAAACCACTAAACAATGACAAGAATGCAATAGACAGTTTTCATTCTAATGGATGTAGAATGAGTAAAGAGATTCAACTAATGACTTTACATTCATCACCTAGGAAAATTCGGTATAAACCGAGGAAGGGTTAGGTTTTGAGAAAAGATTCTAAAATTTAAAGTCATGGTAAAAGGACGTTTACCAGGGCAGAAGGTGGAATATATACAAATTATGAATGGCGAAGGCATATATATTGGAGTCGTGACCAATCCACGGAAAAATATAACCAAGTAAGGGGATAAAATCCACGCTAGCTCGGTCTACGAGACGGAAACGCTAACTACCTGCTAGGATAGTGAGTCTTCATATAACAAAACCCCTACATTAACTCTATACATCATGTCCTGTCCCATATTACTCTTTAATCATAGTTTTAAAATTATATTTAAAACATTAAAGTATCCTATCAAAGCACAGGTGTAAGAATTCAATATTCAATTTAGCTGAATTTAGATATTCTCTCGCCTTCATATATATCCAAGATTATATAATATAATAATATAAATAGTAATTATATAATAATTAATATGATATAATAGATATAAAAACACCTTAAGATAGAGTAAATATAATATTAAAATATATATATATATATAAAATTGATAAAGAGAATATAAATAATATATATATATAATAATAAATATATATAAATATGAATATAATAATGACATATAATAGTATATAGATAGTAATATTAATAATTAAATATATATATATAATATCCCATAATAATTGGATAGACTCCTCTTGAAAAGGTAAAGATCATAAAAATGTTATTACAAAATCGTTGTTAACACCACATAGAAATCCACAAAAGGCGAAGAATATTATAAGAAAAATGATTATATGCAAAAACGATTACATTGTATTGAATCATGCACATTCAAATATCATTTAGCGAAACCCCGTCCAAAGAAATTTCATGTTTACCGTGTAATATGACAAAAGTAATAAAACAATAAGTAAAATAGAACTAATTTGCTTACCTATTAGCAAACCTAATTCACATAATAAAAAAACAAATTAAATGAAATTGAAAAAGTTTCGTAGTTAAAGATTATAACAAACTTCTTTGAATAAGCTCAAGAGTTAAAATTAACAGAAGATCAAGTATTTAGCAGTTCTCATTTTCAGGAGATTAACCTGATTTCTTTGTTGGCTCATAAATTTTATCCTCGACTGTTCTTAAAATATTCTTTCACTTTATCGGACTGAATGACGCTGGAGGCTGAAAGGTATTTGATAATTAGCTAGATTTGTATATCAAATTCATAAACTATTTCCAGTGTATTTTTCCACAATATGAAGTAATTTATCATTGTCTGTCACTGTTCTAAGTATAGGCAATTCTTATATGAAAGAATTTTGTTTATTTCTGATGTATGTAGCCTTATTCAACTTTTATGAATACATAACACATCGTCAGAAAGGATGAAGACTTTCTTTTATTCACTACTCACTTATCTTTTATGTATGACGATATTTTGATGCCAGCAATTTCTTTAAAACAATCAATTAAAGAAGTGTAGAAAATGAAACCTTTCAGCTTCACTTATCCCCACTACTGTGATCATCGAACTCAGCAGAAAGAGGTACGGGAAAGCCTAAAAATTTTTCAATTAGCAATTTCTTTTCCAAATTAGCGATTCTCAACGACCATATTTTAATCAAGATCATCTGATTCATGTGAAAATAGCTGAACGCAGATTTCTTAAGAAAGTAGTCTACACACAAAGATTTTACATAGAAACTTGAAGCTTTTTTTACTGAATTTCTTAAGCTCTAAGCATTCAACGAGTGTATTA
>JABUQX010069133.1:0-20948 GCA_015478945.1 Trachelipus rathkii
TTATGTCCTAATAATATTGTTTTTATTTATTATAACTCAAATAATTTTTGCTCACTTAGCGTATATGTGAAAACTCTGTTTTTCCAGTCATAAAAATTTTAACTATATCTAAACATTTAGCATTTCTCAGCCCTTTTTTCTTAAATTTTCACAAGTACGATTTTTACCAAATTTCGAGATATATTTAAAAGTAACGGATTTTCCCTATTCAACATTTGGAAATATTTGGAAAATCTTAAATTGGAGTTTTTAACTTACTATGTTATCAACATTAAAAAAAAATAATGAAGTGATTCATCCGAGAAGAATTCGTCTAATTTTTATCGAAAAAGCAGCAGAGTGAATTATTATGAGTTGAGAGGCTAGTTCTATAACATTGACACCGTCTTTATAATTGGAACAATTATCAAAATAATTTATGTTTTATAAAATTTTAATATATACAATAAGTTGCGCATGTATTCTATTTTGTGATGGTCTTTTTAATAAAAAATCATTGCCGTACATTTAGAATTACGCTTCTTCTTAAATTTCAACATTTACAAAATTTAGGAAAAATGCTCAAGTTGCCATAAAAGTTAGTCAACATTTCAAATTTTTTTTCTGGTAATCTCAGTAAAAAATGGGACAGTTATTGCTTTAAACCCTCGCGATATTTTCCAGCCATTTGAAAAATATGGGTTTATTTTGAAATTCAGCAATTTCCAAAAAGGTGCTTGACAATCAGACTTTTTTTTTAGACGATATTCGATCAAGACAAAATTGGACATTTTTTTTGTCACATTTGTGAAATTGCAACATAAATATTGGTTGTTATATCTGCAACGTTTAATTCCCTTAGTGTGTGATATGAATTGACTTTTGTGTCGCTACATTAAAGATTAGACAGTTATTTAACCCGTTCTAAAATTAACGCCTGTGGTGGTCTGGTATAAATAATTTTCACAGTTACCAAATTTATGGAACATTTTGACTTAAATACGATTATCACCTAATTATCAAAGGCATTTAAATTATTTGGTTCTAAAAATCTTGGGCACGATATTTTACGGGATTAGAGTTTTCCAGGGGGCAATTGAAAAAAAATAAGCCATGGTGTGAGTTAAATGAACAGATGCGACTTCTAAAAGGGACATGCTACCAAAGGTTGGGATTTATTAATAGGTTTAGGGTGGGTCTTAAATGTGTTATATTTTATACGGGAATTATTCAAATTTATTACTTATCATAAGAAAGACTCCTTTATTTATTTTCAAAACAAATTTATTATTGTCGAAAACCTGTTTTAATAAAAATATTTTACATTCTAAATTTTGATATTGCACAGCTTTCTAAATTTCAAACTATTTAGGCCCAATTAATTTAGAGACTTTTAAAGTAGATTTTTCCATATAAATTTCGTTAACGCTCATCTACGTAATAAATTTGGGTAAAATTCTTAACTATTGGGAGTTTTTTTACTCCATATTTCAGCATATTTCAGAAAAATAAATGTTTCATTGGAATATCAGATTTAGACAAAGCAGAAAACGCGAATTGTTCATTCTAATGAGTTTTGTAGTGGCGTAATTTGACATGTTTTAATGAAATTTCAAAGTTGTGTTTTTTTTTTTAACATCTCTAAAATATTCTTATTATGGAGAAAACCTGTTGTAATAAAAACTTAAAAAAACTTTCTAAAATTACGCTGTTTTCTAAATTTTTCACATTACAGAATTTAGAACTCGTAACAATTAAGATTTATGTTCTCATAATTTCACAAAATATATTGAAAATTATATTTAAATTCTTAAAATTAGGAGTTTTTAACGGTATTTTAGAACTCTTGTGGAAAAGAAGCAAATAATTTTTATCATTGAAATGGCATATTTTTCAAATTTGTTAAACTAGAATTAATTATATAGTTTTAAGGGGGGTGTCTTATTGGACTGGTTTTAATGAAAATTCAAATATTCTGTTTTTATATACCAAATTTCATTATTCTACGGTCGGAAATAGCAACCTATTTAGAATAAAAAGAATTTTTAACGTATATCGTGACAAAATTGATAACGGTTGGCAGTTTTTTCTATAAAGATTGTTCAGAGAAACATTACCAATAGGTTTTCAGGATACTCTTTAAAAGTGATTAGATTGTTTCCTAAATTTTGATCTTTTTGGAATATTTGGTCTTGAAGAAATGTGCTCATAATAAATTTTTGAAGTTTATTTTTAAAACCCAGGAAATTTAATACAAGTTCATTATGAAAAAATTATGCACGTTGTTTCTATTGGGACAAATTCTCAAGGGCACAATTTATCAAAGATGCGCCAGAAATGAAATCTATTAACTTAGGTTTTTGAGGCACGATTTCGATACAATTTGACCAGTTTTTTTAATGAACATTCTCAAAAATATATAGGAATATATAAAACTTCAAAACTATTTACACCAATGTATGAAATGGTTTAATAAAAAAAATTTTCAATCCACTTCTCCTAACAAAAAAAAAAATTACGGCCTCATTTCCTTAATTTTTCGATATTAAATAAATTAGAAACTTAATAAAATGGTTCTGGTCACATATTTTTTTTTATTTTATTTGATAGTTAGTATTCTTTTAGAGTCACTACAAACATTTCCTAAAAATTGGAGTTGGACTCTTACATTTTCCAGCATTTGGAAAAAAATAATGTGTTCATTGAGATGGAAAAAATATGAAATTTCAAAAAAAACAGCATCCATCATACGATCACCAAGATAAATATGCAATATATGGTGGGAGAGTTAACAACGAAAACAATGAATCTTGTGGAAGCAACTTCTATTGCCACATTTTAAAACTTTTAACGAGAAGGATCTTACGTTTTTAGTTAGGTAAGAAGCTAAAAATAGATTATAGTTTAAAAATAGTAATATAAAATTACTACGAATATTACAATGGAGTATTGCATCAGAGCCTCGGTTACAACTTCTATCTACAAGTGGTAATCTTACTAGAACTAACCCACCATCTTCTTTTAAAGCATAAACTTAAACTATCCTTGGTCATGATATTCATGGTGTTTCCTTCTCTTGTGATCTTTTTTTGGAAATGTTACGATGTTTCTATTATTAACAAGCTTATTTAAAAGGCGTTTCCGGCTGACTTTCGGCCTGACCATTTTTTTCCCCTGAGCTTTCCGCGCTGACTTTCCAGAACGTGTGCAACGATCCGCTGGAGAAGTAATGGGTTGTTTAAATGAATTTGATTCACCTAAGAGATCTTTACGTGCAGACCACTCACTGCCAGAATTTCACTTCAGAGCATTGTATCATTACCGCGAGATATTACGACGATAGTTTGGACTATCACATGATATATTAATTGGATAAGCTTTATATATTCTCAGGGACAATTATCTTATTTTTGAGAATAAGGCAACATACGAAGGGCCGAGCCGACGATTATTTCATAGATTTTAATTTGCATTATGATATTTTTGATTAACCTATTTTTATTTTTAGTTTTACCTTTTTTTGGATTTAAAAAAATTTTAACTCTTATTACTCTTTTCCTTAAAATTTCACCATAACAACGAATTTAAGAACTCCGAAAATTGATATGTGGATTGAATTTAGTAAATTGGGAAGGGCGGTCGAGTCAATATTTGTGTTCCGCGCGCTGCACACCAATATGAGTTCAAACTCAGATTTAGATTATAATAGTAGTTAGAGGTTTGAAAAGACATTTCTAAGATTAGTGAACAATGTATTTCAAACGATAATTTGTACAAGACAGATTTCTAGTTGAAAAAATTGTGGAAAAAAAGGATTAGGGTTAGGATTTTGAAGAAGTAGTAACAACACAAATTTTTGAAATGAACAACGGCAAAAAAATGTAGTTTATTCTAGAATGTAGGTGAACACTATTTCTATTATGGTCTTAAAATGTGAGACACGTTTTTTTTTAAATATTCCCAGGATGTTGATTAAAAAAGAGAAGGTTCGGGGCCCGCATCACAACATGCCATATTCCGACATCAATTATGATTGGTTGTAAAACCCTGTTGTATTAAATGAAATTTGAGAGACTTGTGATACGCAAAAAAGAAAGTACCAGGAGGAGACTCCTATAGTAGTTTGTCCTTTTATGGTGGTAACTTTTGAAGCTTGGAGAGGGGGCAGTTATACACAGGCGTGGGGGGCGCATAGCTCGGTCAAAAATCTTTTAAATCGCTTGTGGAAAATTGCAGGCCTGTAGCCAGGAATTTTTTTCCCTAAAAATTTCAAACCAATTTGAAATTATTTGTAAATCTTAAATTGTTAGTTTTTGTAACCGCCGCACGCGTTACTGCAATCACCATTAAAAAGTTCTCATAGATCCTCGTAGTTGGTTCTCTTTCAATGTAAATATGGGGCCACAGATTAAAACTTATATCAAAAGTGCCAGGAAAAAAGGAAGGCGGAATTTATTTCTGGATTTAGAATTCTTACAATTGACGTTGTTAAAATAAATGTTCAATATTTGTTTTTTATATTCTAGAAGCGAAGCAAAATTGCGTTATCGCGTAGTAAATCATTAAACCTTAATCGATCGAATCGCCAGTGGGGTATCTCTTTATAGAAGTGAATGATTAAAAAAGTTGATTGTAACTTCTATAAGAAAAAATGGTTTCAAAGATGGCTTAGATAGACATATTCTTATTTAGTTGATGTTTCCCCCCTTTTATTTTTTCAAACTAGAAGAATTATTATATAAACCGAATAAAAGTAACGATTTTTTTCGGAGCGCTATAGGGCGAAAGTTAGAGTTATCCAGAGCGGGCTTCCTTTTTTGGAATGAGTCTGGACATGTGGGGCGAGCTTGCCAACACTGGAGAGGCGAGAATGAAGTGCTATTATATGATGAGCATAGATTAAAGTGAGTATAGTTGAAGGCCACTCGAGGTGCAGGGCGAATAACAAATCGGTGGTATGGGTTTATACAGGAAGTGTAGGCGAGCCGTATTGACTTTCTCAAATCTTCAGGTGAGAAATGCATCTGGGGCCACACCGCTCTTGATTCATGTGTATCGTTCAGTGGGCCGCAATGGACGATGTAATGTGCAAATGTCAATTCACACAACGCACAGCATGGGCATAGGAACAACGCTGAGAGGAGGAGTAGGAAGAGGAATGGCAGAATCGTCCAAGGGTTGAGTTAGAGGTAAATAGGAGGTCGAAGAGATTGGCCATTTACAGTTGAGAGATTAGGCAACAGATATCATCAGATCGAATATAAGGGTAGGAAGGCAGATTAGCGAAGTAAAGGTTGCTAGTAGATGTTTTTGGCAAGAGGCCAGAAAGATTTGTCAGAAAAGGAGAAGCCTAACTGGAGGTTAGCTGGCCTTTCGCCTTTGATGAAAGGGCGCCGTCTTTGCTCGTTGAATGAGTATCCCTGCATACGGGATTTCTATGCTGAAAGTGATATTAGCGAGAGTGATTAAGAGAAGGGCGAGAATTTTTGCCACTCGCCGATACTCACTTGTCTCTGCCTGTAATTGGGCCAGAGAAACAAGCACGATCGGAAGTCATGGGCTCTATGAGGAGAAGAAGTACCTTTGTTGGGAGGGAGGAATGAAAGGCCTGCTCATCGAGCCATTAGGCGATTAGCAGCTCCCCCTTATCTTTTTAAAGTATTTATCACTCGGCATGCATCTAATTCCTTAGGCTGAGGTAGGACAAATTTGTTTATCCATGCTACAAACTTGGAAAACAGCTTAGGGCACTTTATAGTCGGCTTGGTCTAAATATTTTATAGCATATATGAGGAACAACGGCAGCTTGACCTAACAGAAATCGGTTACGGCTTGTTATTCACTAAGTGTTCCACTTTAAAGCGGTAAATGTGCTCCTTATAGTATTCATGATTTTATCTATTAATAAATTTATGAATCTTTTTATACTTGAAGTTTTTATCATTTTTCAGTAATTGATGGAATAAAGACTATAATATTCTAGTTGTCATTATTTTGATTTCATTCAATTCCTGAATCATAATATGGATATCAAATTATAAACAAATGAAGAATTTAAGGAAAAACTTAAATTTTCCTAGGTCTGAAATTAGTCATGCTCAATTTATTTCTTCGCTTGTTTCTTTTTCTATAATTAGAGTAATAACAACTAAATATTCAAATTTTAGTTTTTGAAACACGCCAGAGACGTACAGGAGATCGATTGTTAATAACTCTAGTAAATAAAGTCTCTTTAAATAATCCTGTTTCCTAGAAAATTCGACGCGCAAATTTTTTTCTCCTGCTTAAAATTATTCCCGCCTTGACAGCGCCAAGCCAATTACAAACGTCCTTTGAAATTACGTGTTAGGCTCATGTCGTAGTTGTTTAATTCCCTAATTTCAAACCTCTTAATGCGCTTCTCCAGTGTAGATAAAACTCAAAGCTGCTACTTTTTAAACTGATTTTTTTTATGATTATTAGAATTTAGCGCAACATTCTCATCGAGTCTATTTTTGGTCAGATAGAGGCGGTGAGTTCTTAGGGTACGAGTTTCAAGAATTAATGGTGGGTTTCATTAATGCAGGGCTACTAGCAAAATGATTTTAAACAGCCAGAGTGAATTTTATTAGTAGTTTATGTTGGTCTTAAATTGGACGTTATTATTTAAATTTTAATATTTATAACGGCTTTTTTAAATTTTGGATAAACTTATCTTCAAAAAATTTTTATTAGTATGGTTTGGGAAAAAATCCCTCATTATTATTATTCGAATTATTTATTATTATTATTTGTTTTAAATATTATAAATGTCATTTAATATATATTGATATTTATTGATTACTTATTGAAAGATTAAAAGACATTAAGGAAAGCGCTTGCAATTGAATATTTTGGTAAAATTTTTTCCGAAAAACATTTATGATGGATAACAAATCTGATTTGAAAACTCGTAAAACAGGACAGGCTCCGATAAGTTTAAAAATAGGTACGGGAGTCTTGTTTTCCTTGAGAAAGATTCAATTTTAGATATGTATCATTTGTATAACATTTATTCATAGTCATTAACCTGTGAAAAGAGTCCAACCATTCATAAGAATACAAAGAGCACGCAAGTGAGTAGAGAGCAACATAAATAAGTAATGAAAGCTGTTTATGAGAGGCTGAAAAAACGGAGGGTTGAATTTGTGCAGAGTTGCAGATGAAGGACAGCTGAATCTAAAAAGAAGGAAAGTATGAAAAAGGCTGGGACGTAAAGCTTATGTTTACTGTAGTGATATATTTCATTCAGCGAGTTTGTTGAAAGTAAATTAGAAAGAACATCCAAAACAAATAACTTCCGCACAATTGTGGTTCAAGAGTGAAGATTAGCGATGATCGAAAGGCGACATTTCTGTAAATGTGGCAGCAGGAAGCAACGAGAAAGAAGAAGAAGAATGTAAGAATAATTTTGCAAGAAGGATTTTTAAAGAGACAGAAGGGGAGTGATTCGAGATGTAACATTAACGCAAAGATTTGACCGGTTTATTTTTAAAATGGGGAATGTTGTGTAGATTGTATATCATCAAACTAAATTGAAGGTGGAAGATTTTTTTATCAATAGATGGATAAATGTAGAGTATTGAAAAGGCAAAGCAAAGAAAAGAAAAACAACACCCAAAGAAGATAGAAAATAGTTCAAATGGCTATGAAAAATCTTATAAGATCACACATAGCTAATTTTACCTGAGCAATATTACCCGGACCTTTTATCACGTGTATAGTTACACCACACAAGACATTTCTGATAGTTATGCCAGACCCATTCCTGATAAATCTGGAATAACACCTTGAAGAGATTTTTGAAGTATACGTTATCGCCATGAATCAATAAATCCTGAAAGTTGAGTTCCGTACAGAGGTCCATGAGATAAGCTCTTTGGTATGATGCTATTAGAGCAGCATCATAATAAGGGCCCAGAAAACGAGATTAAGCAGGGGCGAATTGGGATAAGATAATGAAGTAATGGGATGAAGTGGAGGGTACAGGAAAGAAAAGGATTAAACAGCGCCAGATGGGTTAAATCTGAAGCTAGAAAAAGAAAAGTAATGGAATGAAAGGATATTTAAGTAAGGCTAGGTTAGTAGTACGAGGTGGTGTTTGCGAGGAGAAAAGGAGTGATGATTATTGGGGGGCGTGATCATTTGTACGGCGGGGCCGCTGTCCGGCGTTTATTGGGGAATGAAGGCTCCAAGGCAGTGGTGGCAGGATGCTGAACGGGCAGGCTTAATAATGTAGCATTTAGGAATCATAAAAAGGGTACAACTGGGAATCGTAACGGTCTATAGATATTAAAGCAGCGTACTACAAGGAAACAAAATTAGAAAAGGGGAAGTATTTGTAAAACCACTAAAGGCCTCCAATGAATATCGAATAAATTATGGGGAAAGTTATGGCTGAAAGCGCTGTGGTATGTGGGATTGAGAACAAAATAAGATGCTCGGGGGCGTAAGGGTATGAGTGGTATTATACGTTTGACAGAAATCTTTAAGAGAATGTTTATGGGGGGGTGGTATGCTTGTATCGAGTAAATTTAGAACCTTCGCATATTTACCTGGAAGACCAAGCGAATGTAAGACCTTAAGAGGATGGAATAATGGTGTGTATCATATTTGTATGACATTATGTTAGTGTGGAGAGGATGGGGATAAGAAGGCATTTGAGCGCGCGCTAAGGCAAAATTATTAAGAAGCTATGAAATTAAAGAGAGAGATTAAGGAATAGGCGGAGAGTTCAAGAGTTTATGAAAAACTTTAGGGTACACTAGGAGTTTCAAAGGCATCACGATAAGGTGGAGGAAAGGATATTATATACTTGGAACATGACAACGTTTGCAGGAAATACACTAACGATACGGCAATATAAAAGCTTCATAGCAGGGGAATAGGGTTTTAGTTTGAAAGAAAAAAACGAGAAATTATTAGATCGGGGGTGGTGCACAATTAAACTTGGTTGGGACAACATACACATAGCTACGCTGAGATTTGCTTTGGGCCAAAGTTGGTGTTTTTGGGAAATAAGAAATGAAGAATGGGAGCGGCGTACTGGGTGATTATGAGAAACTAATAAAGAAATTATGAAGAAAGCAAAGACTTTCTCGACGATCAGACACTTATGGGTGGGGAAACTGAAAAGGGGATTTACTTGTAACGTGTTCGGCTTGCAGCGCATCATTTAATGGATTGGTGGTACAGGAGAACTCAAATCAGGTCATGATAGTTACGATAGAATGCAAGGAATGATTATGATGCATAGACATAACCGCAATCATACATGGAAGTCGGAGGTTGCAAGCAGTATGTTGTAAGCATGCGGCCTTTGGAGAGGTCGGCCGAAGCGATGGGATTTTGTGTGTGTGAATGAAATGTGGAATAGTATGTTATGAGCAGATTGATGGGGAAAGAAATTGAAGCTGGGGGATGTAAATGAGCAGCCAGAGCTGATCTGGGTTTTCTAGGACGTAGCTCATTAGTTAGAATTAGGGGAGCTGAGTGAAATGCGGCATAGGCAAACGTTGCAAGAAGAGATTAAAGGCAAGTAGAGTTTGCTGTATACAAAGAATATTATAAATGAAGGAATGAATTGGATGATGTGTGTTAAATTAAGATGCGGTAAGCAGTCGATTCCCCCCCAGGGCAAATCGCAGATTGGTTATTGAGCAGAATGAAGTAATGGGAATGATGCAGAAAGGAGGTAGCTATATGAATTATTTGAAAAAGAGTGAAATGAGAAACCATTAAACGGGATAAGGGGGGAGGAGTGGAAAGAAGTAGTGGTCGTGAGATGTGAATTAACGCGGGAGTGGGTTGTAGCATGTGTCATTGGGGCAAGACAATGACTAATGCAGTTCTCAGCCTTGATCGGCGGTGTTATGTGTTTGGTTATATTTGGAGACTAGCCTTAAACTAGTAATGGCAGATGGGTATACGTAATCTCGAATTATTGCATTTAAGCATATATCATATAAAAAGATTATATCATTTAGTTATGCACGATAGTGAAGAGAACAATAATATCAGTAGAGGAGTAAAGGCGTTATGATTCACTAGCAAAAGAATTATAAGGAAAAGGAAGAAATAGAAGAAGAATAAAAAGTGAGTCCGAAGATTACAAAAGACAGAGAATGAACGAGTCGTCATACGAGTTAGAAGACGCGCAGAATTACGAGTGGCCCAAGAAATTTTCAGTTGCCGATAGGAAAGGAATATTAATGGAAGATGAGCAATGTAGCAGTTCTGCATCTGTTCATACCGGCACGGACAACATCCGTCATTGTTTCTACATTTACTAATCAGCTGTTCTTCTTAATCGTTGGCTAGCTTTGTCTAGGCTTTATGAAAACGATAACATGCGATAATCGATCTTCATTCACTTGCAATAGCAAGTGCATTATATTGTTAAAGGAAGTAAGAATTCTATCTTCATTAATTAGGTTGATAACTATCTAGATACTAATAAAAAACCAATAATATGTATTAAATAATAATCATAAATAATAGTGTAAATAATAAATAAGTTCAACAAAAAGATTCAAAAAAAACCAACTATAGGCATTTCAGTGTATATATAATTAGATATATTCTACATTATATATATAATTAATACATATAAATATATATACTATATACTAGTATTATATTGATTAGTAAGTATATATAATATACTATATATAGCGTAATATATACTAGTTTCTGGCTATAATATATATATATAGTATATGATATTTAATTATATATTATTTATATAATAGACTATATATATAGTATGTTACTATTAGTATTGTATTATTAGTAAATATTTAATAGTAATACGTATTGTATAATATATACTACACGGTATATATTACTAGGTGGTTGAAAAACCATAATTTGCAAATTTATAAGGTGAACTGGTTATGGTTGTTCCTGCTTCCTCTATGCTATACTTTCAGTGGAGTGGGGTGGGGTGGGGTTGGGTGGGGGAAGAGTATTGCACGAATTGAATGGTGCTTACCTTCTACTTTATAAATTTTGGAACAACTATCATTGTATAAATAAAAAAATGCCTACTACCTTTTTTTTAAGGTCATCTTCTAATTTTTGCTTTCGCTCTTCTTCTAATTTGCGAAGGAGTTCTGAAGACATTATTACTTCCTGATCCTTGTAAGGGTCTTTGGTCATCATAGTAGGTCTTGTTGAACGTCTTGTAAAAGGGTCTTCCATTTTCAATCCTTTTCTTTCTTCACTTTCAGCCTAAGGATATTACGCAAAACTTATTTAACCTTGAAAATGAATGATTTAAAACTTCTTACTCTAAAAGATTACCAACCATAATGAAAAAATAAGGCTATTTGATGTGTAATATTTTCCCCATTAATTAAAGAATTGAAAAATAGTATGCTTAATATTTTATCACTAAAATAAATAAAATCATAATGAAATAGAAATTATCTGATAACTTACTAATATAGCTTTCTCTGCCTTTTCAACATTTTTTTTCCGGTTTCGTTCATTGATGTAAGAGATTGAAGCAATAGTGGAGGTTCGTCTCTTGTCAAGAGAAATAGCTTTTTCTTCCAATTCTGCAATCTGATTATTAATTCGTTCAACAGCTTCATCATCACCTTTCTGTAGTGACATTTCTCTCTCTTTTAAAAGCAAGGTTTTTGCCACTGCAAAATTTGTTGGATTACTATTAAATCTTGCTTTCTCCTGAATTATTTTTTCTATGTCGTCGTTACTAAACTGATAATACAACAGATCTTGAATATCTTTCTGTTTTTTCTTAATTTGTTCTACAGTCGGCAATATAACATTGTGACATGAACAGGCTTCCTATAATTGACTATTTTTGAATAACTTGTTAAATCTTAAATGAGTTGTTATAAACGGGTAGTTTTGCATTTGATAGAACTAATAATGTGTTGTTTCGCATATAGTGAAATCAGCATTTCAAAGAGTCTCGCTGGATGATAGTGTAATCTGATTAATTAGTGTTTAGATGTTTATGAATGAGTTTATTTGTATAGTGATAGATCAGATTTAGTGTTTGTTATTGTTTCAGTATAGATGTTGTAGTTTCTATTGTTTTGGTATGATACCTGGTTTACTAAATAGATAATTTAATCGTTTTAATTGATACTAGTCTTTTGTCTTTAATTTGTTTTCCCTATTAGTGTTGTCGCTGTTTTGAATTGGGAATCTTAAAAGTTGCAATGTTTTTGTCTAAAAATTTAAAAACATTTGGTAAATTTATTGGGGATGAATTCTTAACAATTAGCTGTTTTTAAGATAGTTTCATTTATGAAAAAATAAATATAATGTTATCAATCTCATCGTAAAATAATAAATTTTCTCAATGCATCAGAAAAACAGTATTCATTAATAAAATTTTATAGGTTAATGTTTAGTTGATGAGTTTACTATAATATAATTCATCTATAATTAAATTGTATTTTTATGACACAAACTAAAAACAAAAATATTTTATTCTTAGCGTGAAAACGTGTTTTATAACATCATATTATACTTAACACTTATTAAAATTAATACAGCGATACTCTTTATTATACTTCTATAGATTTTGCTATCATACATATAATTAAAAAAGAAAAGAAATCTTTCACCTTAAAAAGTAACGAGAGTTTTTCAGCTAAGTCGAGACATTACACACGTCTATGAAAATAACTTCTATTAATTCGTTATAACATTATAATATAGGCGTTTCGGTATTAAACAGACAATTTGCGCAGAACATAAAATAGATTCGTTATACAATTAAAATTTCATTACAACTGACGTTATAAAGTATGAATTTATTAATTTTATTTAGGTTGATCTTATATATTGACACTCGATTTTATAATGTAAATATTCATATAATTTATTATTTACTATTTTATTATCCATTCAATTATTTTTATTTATTTAGTTTTTGTATATTCATTTTAATATATAATAAATTATTTTATAACTATTTTATATAATTATTAACGTTACTCTATTTTCTTTTTATTTATTTCATCATTACATATATATTATTATAGAAATACAATTACTGAAAGATTACCCTAATAAATCTAAACAATTTGAAATATATTATTTTGTTAATCTTAAAAATTGGAGAACCAAAACAATCGATCGCCTTTTTTGAGACATATCAATCGAACAAATACATCTATCGATCTCATGAAATACAATTTCCAAAAGCAAAAGAGTGAATTTAAAATAGTTTGGGTGTCTTAAATTGAGGTTATTCATCAATGAAATTTCAAATCGTTTTTATTAACCAAATATTTCATTTAGTTGTGAAACCTGTTTAATAAAAAATTTTACTTCTAAAATTACGCTTTTTTCTATAATTTTCACATTACAAATTTACAAATTTAGAAAGTACGATTTTTCCTAAATTTCAATTTGAAATTATTTTGTAAAATCTTAAAATTGATTTTTTAACGGTAATTTAGGCATTTAAAAAAAAATGTGTTTGCATTGAAATGCAATTTCAAAAGCTTGAAAAGTGATTTATTAAACTTTCACTTCCAACATTAAACTTAAACAAGAGTTTTTTAATGAATTTTAATATTTGTTTTTTAATATCCAAATATTCCATTAGTTGTAAACCGTTTTCAATAAAAAATTTTAACTTCTAAATACACGCATTTATTCTTAAATTTCAATGAAATACAATTTAGAACTCTTAAAATTACGAAATTTTTCTAAATTTTTCATGAGTACTGACGATATCTTATTTAATGTAAATTTAAAAATTAGACAGTTTTATTAACGGAGTTTATTCAAGCCACATTAGATAAATAAGTGTACATGTATTACATTGAAATGCAATTCAATAGCATAGAACAAACCGAATTTATTATAAAGATCTGAGTTTATTTAGTGTGTTTCTGTTATTAAATATACGTTTATAGTTAAAATGAAATTCATCAGATAGTGTTAATGCGAGTTTTATACCGATTCTTATATATGCTGCTACTAAGTTTGTGAAACCTTGTTTGAATAAAAAAAGATTGATATTCTTTATAAAAATAATATTATCGAGTTACGCTTTTTCATTAATTTTCACATTACATATAATTCTGTATATTTGCTTTATAGATAGTTTATTACTGATATCTCTCTTTCAACTTTATACAATTCATATCTTTTGATAATTATTTGGATAAATTGCTCTTAAAAAATATATTTAGTAGTTTTATTTAATATACGTATATAATTTAAAACTGAAAATCTTGAAAGAGATATTATAATTTCTTGATATGAAGGTGTCATATTGCATCAACACAAGAAGGAAGTATATGTTATATTGTTTCTCTAGTATGTATGGTTTATACATGACTATTTCAGATGAATAGGTGTTATATAATATACATAGATTCAATATATTTGATGGTTTGAAATATATAACAAATCGATCTATTCGATTATAATATTTTCATAAATTAGCTTGTTGCTAGAAGGACGCTTATAAAATAAAGAAAATCCCCTTTGGATCGTGACTCACCTCTTCAAATTGATATTTAACGGCTTGAGTTCAGCTCTCAAAATTAAACTATAAAATAATTAATGTATCCTACTTATTTAAAATTTAGGAACGTTTCCACTTTGGAGATTTGACAAAATTTCATCCATTGAAAATATTTTGTAAACAATATTATAAAAATAAGTTTACACCCGAAAAGGATTATTAGCATATAAAGAACTAGTAATTGTTATACGCCATATGAATAGAAATAATATTTCAAAGCTAGGGAAAAATGTTTAAATTATATAATTATGATTATAGATGTTCGTGTATTAGGACGTAATTTATATAATTTATGCTAAATCATTCTACGACTGTCAATATATGTATAGTTTAATTAATACGCAAAGAGAACACAATACAATAACACAAGATCTTTGATACAGCCTATTTTATATTTATTACACCGCCTTTATTTTCCTTTCTTGATGATTTTACAGCTTATAAGCGCATTAGAATGGACAGCATGTATCACATGACTGTAGGCTGAAATTGTTTCACTATTTAAGATAAAATTTGGAGATAATCTCTATTGTTAAATCATTAATACATATTTGTTTGGTTTGATTATGGCTGTGGTAGTCGTGTGTGTGTGTGGTGGTTGTGACCATGCCTGTGATGTTGTGATGTAGATTGAATGTGTGTTTCGGACGTTTACTTGGCTCAAGTTTTGTCGCACACAAGGTCAGATAAGGAAGATTTGTTAATTAGTGGTTATGGTTTCTTGTAATTTAGGGACTTTTTCTAAATGGGAGGAAATATCACTTCAATTTATAATATCTTTTTTTATATAACGAAATATATTTGTACATTAGTTGTGAAACCCTGTTTAAATAAAAAAATTTAAACTTACTAATAATTAACGGCCTTATTTCTTAATTTCAACTTTACAAATATTAAGAAAACTCTTAAGGATTAAACATTTTCCTAAATTACAACATATTATGAAATTTAATAGTAATAAATTCTTAAATTTGAGGATATTTATTAACGGGTATATTTAATTTAAGACATTAAAAAAAATTAAAGTATGTTTATTGATTGAAATGAAATTTTCCAAATTTTAGTACGTAAATATTTTTAAAAAATTTTCTAGCACGAAATATTTTACTATGAAATATTCTAAAAATTTGTATTTTTTAGTATAATATTCCAAATAAATTTTTAGATGCGCAAAACACTCTTCTAGAAAAAAGTAAACTTACTAAAATTATCATTATTTTCCTTAAAATTTATCTAACATTAATGCAAATATATAAATCTTCTAAAATGGCAATCCCTCTCTAAGTTCTAGCACAGTAGGAAACTATACGATCATGTTAAAAAGTGAGAGTATTTTAAAGTGCATATACTGGTAGGTTTGATACCTGGTGATTTTATAAAAAGATTAGATGTGTATCAGATATGTAATGTAGCACGAATATCTCGAAATAATGGCATGAATATAGAGTAAGTTATATGTTAATAGGATATTAAGAGGTTAATTAATTTTAGGTGTAGTTTACTTTTGTATATGAAAATTGTTATAATATTTTTTTTAATATTAAAATGTAAGTTAGGCCAAAGGTTATTTGCATTAGTTTTTGAAAATACTTAGGATTTTTTATAATTAAAAATTAGTTATGAACTCAGTTCTTTAATTAAATTTGGCTTTTCAAACGGGTTTATTTTCGACTATTAAAATTTATAGACATTCATATCTAAATGTATTTATTATTTCGATGTATTGTATCTAATACGAATATGGTAGATTAACTGGTTTATAAATATTTTATTCTTATAAATAGTGGAATAGTATTGATCAGTGAGGTATTTTTAACAGTATAATATAACAGAACAAAATCAGCGTTGACACATACGGAAATCAGACAACACATTATAACAACAAAACAGTAGAGGAACTATCATATACATAACTTATACAGGACATGTACTAACACAAACATATGCAACGCGCATAATCAATCAAACTTGGTTAAACTACATTACTATCAATATCATCAGACTTATAATCATAGCAATATCTTACCAATACTAGCATATCTAGACAGATACGTACTATTATCATCTATACACAAACTTTACAACTTACCTCACTATTACACAACAACACGCATATTATTTCTTACACATTTTCACTCAATACCAATCAATTTACGCTCACTATCCCACATACCGCATATTTACACATCAAATCAACTTCGCCACACTAATTTCTTAGACAATACTACTATCAAAGGGTTAATCTTCGTTCATAACGGCGTATTATTCACCGAGGGAGCGATATTACATCACCCATAATCTGGGGATCATATCGGATGTTCAAATGCATTTACGCACAAGACACACACACACCCACCACATATAGCAACAACGTTATTTTTATCAAGAACTAACATATTAACTTGTATTTCTATTTATTAATTCACACTCTATACATATACATTTTTGTATGCGGTAATTGATCTGTATTATAATTTACAATCTATACACCATACTATATAAGGTTTTCGGCATTTTACTTCTATAACGTTCAACTTACACAGTCAATCATAAATCGAATCTTGATAAGCAACAATTTCAATCACACTATATCATGTCCAATCTAAGACAAATATTCTAGTGGTCATATCAATCTGCAGATCTATTATTAATCTTGTATCAACATACAATAAGCTTCATACATTATATTCATTTATCCATGACCTGACATCACGAAGCTACGCTATTATTACAGTTTACTATTTTATAGGTATGTTTTGTATAATGTATATTTTGTTATGTATTTTAGTTATCATTATTATTAATTATTACATTTTATAATAGACTTTTTCTTATTTCGTAATAGTAGTTTTGTTATCTATAGATATGTATATAATTATTCTATATACATATTGATCTACGAGATGGGAGTAGGTCAGCTAGGTTTAGTCTTGTACTCAGGTTACTTTTCTCTTATGTACCTATTTATATATACGATTACTGAGCGAGTACTATGTTAACTTTGCTTATTAGGGTTATGATACATATATGCACCCTGCCAAATTTATTTTTATAAGTTATAAATCTTATAATAAATTTATGTAAATTTTTTTTTAGTTATATATATACAGAGACAATGTTAATAAATAAAGCATAAGACATAAATAAATGCTTGTTTTGTTGTTTATTACATTTGAAATCCAGCCAAATATAGTAATCTTGCCAATCAAGTAGTCCATAGATACCGATAGAAGAATTCTATGATGTATGAAGGATAGGAGGGTTTAATGCATGGAGGTGTACAGCAAGATCTGATTTAACTGTTTATTTTTTAACTTGAATATATTATCTGCTATTATGTATGTCATTATCTACATATGCTGTCCGCAAATATTCAATTAGGTTGTTAAATGTTTTCTTATCTGAAGTATAGTTATACTTCCATTAAATTAACATCGCCCATATTATGTTCCCATAAATTTAAATCATTACATTTTACATAATTAGAAACTAAACAATTGATGCTATTAATATCTCCCATTTTCCATCACATTTACGACATATCATAGGCACATTATAAATGTTAATCCTTAGTTGAAGTGTGTTTTTTTTATTAACCGTAATTTTCAAGTCAATTTAAAAACAAAATCAATAGTATTTTTCACTATTGAGTCGAATTTCATATAGAAAAATGCAATACCAGAAGCAATAGATAATATTCAATTATAGTGGTGATTTAGGTGTGCTATGGAAAGGGACCGGGTTGTCTGTATAGTAATTGGATAATTTTTGATTATCTGAAATTTTTTGTACTGAAATTAACCATATTAATACTTTGGTAAAAAAAAAAATTAATGGTTTCCTGATGTAATTTAAATAAAATAATATAGCCTACTCCTGATTAATAAAATTTTATGGGAAGTTGTAAACATAAAAAGAATACCCAATTTTCCTTATTAATTAATTAGGAAAAAAACACAAAGTTTATAAGAAACAAAAGGTTTTAAATAATGGACATCTAGTTCAAAGTTTATTTCCTCAAAGTTTGAATATTATCACTCAAATTATATTTTGATCATATCGATAATACCATATATTGAGCAATAGATTTCACCGTGGAGGATCTATCGGCAATGTGGTAGGAGATGGATAAGCATGTGTTATGGTATTTGGTGGAGAATTTGAAGATTTCTGAGTAACAGCCAGCCCCCAGAGACTGATATACATTTTATGATGTATGTGATTATAGAGTTAATTATTTATAGGATTTGCAAATGCCTAATTAATTTTGTTTTTTATAATAGCTCATCATTACACTATTAAAAGTATAAGTATGATGATATCTTGTTTTATAAATCACCATGTGATCAGTTATTAAAATTTGTGACAGCATCATTACAACTCAATCTTCCAAGAAATATAAAGAATTTTTTGATCGTTAATATTTTACGATTTATTACTCTTACCTATAAATTTCGACCAATTTTGAAAATAATAGTATGTAATTCTCATATAATTGGGAGGTTTTAGTAACAGAGTAGATTTCATTATTGAGCATTTGAATTTATGGTGTATTCTCTAATAGAAGTGAGACGAGTATGGTCACGAGGATAGTCGGAGCAGGGAGACAGTAATAGATGATTTACAAATTTGGAGAATTTAAGTTAGAGGGAGAGGACTGTATAAAAATTACATATTTGGTAATAATATGACTTTATCTTATTAATTAACTTTTGGGGTATTATTGGATATTTTATTAGAGGTTTATATATCGAGTTTTTATAGGAAAAAAAAAAGTTTTTCGAAAATTGTATGCAAATATTTGAATATTAAATATAATGAGAATTATTTTAATACAAAAAAATATTTAATAGTATTAAATTTATATGGAACTGAGTTTTTATAATGATGTTGTGCACTGTAATTCGTTTTTAATATAACAAAATTTTCTCAAATACAGGAGATTACCCCCATATTGTAGATATTTAAAATTTTATCTCATTTAATGTTTATTACGCCTCACGATTTCTTTTCCTTTTTTTTGACCACATTCCTAAAAATTTTAGGAAATCTTAGAAAATGATAGCTGGAAGATTGTTCCCTCTATAAGATAGGTACTAATATACAATGTGTTAAGATTAGTTTTGGGGTAATTCTGAGTTTTACAACGTAAAAAATTGGAGTGTATTTTTAAAGCGAATTTCAGCATTTGAAAAATAAATTAATGTGTTTTACATTTGAATTGCCAATTTCAATATAAGAGCAGAACTGGAATTGTTAATATTAGTTTTAACTGTGTCGATTAATTTACTAGCTTTTTTATATATGAATATTTTTGCAATAATTTAAATTCGTGTTTTTTATTATAGGCCGTACCTATACTATAATTGGTTGGTTTGAACCCGTTGTGTATGATATTAAGAACACTATAAATCTTTCTAAAATATTAAAATATAACTTATTACCCTTAAATTTATTACAAATATCAAAAATTTGAATGAAACTACCTTATATACTCTTTAATGTAATGAGTACTACATACAAGGACGAATAGTTTGTGAAAATTAATTATGGTAACTCTAAAAAGTATAACACACGAGTTACATTCAAAGCTTTTTTAAAAAAATAAAAAAGTATTTCATACAACCTATATCTTAGCACTAAAATTATTACCAGAAATGTCATAATATCAATAATTACTATATTACAATTGTTTTTAGTAGTATCTATTTGAGTGTACTTTTTTATGACCTTGAACTGCTTCAAGAAAGAAGAATAAGTACCAAATATTTCATAGTTGTGCAAAGGAGACAAATAATAATAATAAAGAAATTTATTTATAAAAAATTAGCGGCACTTTCAATCCTAAAATTTTCACGCAATTACTTAAGGTTAGGAAACCCTTTTTGAGGTTCAGGAAGATTTTTTAGAAATTGGTAATTAACCTTTTGAACTAATTTGGTAATTCTTTCAAACTTCTCCCAAATTTATTCCAAACGTCTTGCAAAATCATTCCAGCAAACTTAAGGTTAGAAATAGAGTGTTTCATTGTATAATTTATGTATATTTTACATAAGGATCTATGAATAGTGGCATTTTTATTTAATATGGTATGTTAATTAGAGTCAGAATTATGCAAGAGCATTTTTAATGAAATCTTATAATATCACACTATTGAAAAATTAGCAAAACTTGGTCCTTGATTTTGTTTGGATAAAAAATTTAAACTTCTAAAATTAGCTTTTTCTTAAATTTTCACATTAATATAATGTAATTTGAAATTTTATTTGGTTTTAAATCTTAAATTGAAGTTTTTAACGGTATTTTCAGTATTTTGAAAAATAAGTGTTCCATATGAAATACCAATTCAAAAGCACGGCAAAGTGAATTTATTAATAGTTTTTAGTGTCTAAATTAACGTTTTTTAATTGAAAATTTAAATTTGTTT